>JABXWE010084714.1:0-14275 GCA_014611495.1 Limonius californicus
CTAGAAAAAGAAAGATGCCGATAGATAAATTTGGACGACATCTTCACCCGTTTAAACATGGCGGTTTGTCAAAATTGTATCTTGTCGAAAGCATAGCACAACTGCATTGCGAAACATTGATAACCGTTATGGGTTCAGGTACGGATGCTGAAGGAATCTTTAAAACCTGGGGCGGACCAAGAGAATACGTATGCAACTTTAGATCGGGTACTATCGAACAAGTCACTCTTTACCCGACTGAAACGTTTGTGTCGGTGAATGATAAGAATTATAAGAATTCCGAACTACTAGGAGTGCAGTTACAAAAAGGAAATAAGATAAAATTTATTTCTGAGAAAAGAAACCTCCCTGTAAATTTGTTTTTCGAAGCAGTTATTAAAATGCCGCTAATCTACAACCACGCTGCAGTCTAAAATTGTCTTCATACAGCTTCGGTAGATATCGTATGAAAATATGAGCGTTAAGGGCATAGCTCCGCATGATGTCGTTGAAGTAGTAATACAGAAACCAGAATTATACTTCGAAATCGAAATAACTCTTCGATCAGGAAGAATTCATGATAAACTAGGTCTTGCAGTATTTTATAACAAAAACTTCTATATAGTAAACTTGGAGTGTGGAATTATCTCAAACGTGCTTGTAGTACCGGCATTATTGGAACTTGGTATCAACAACACTTGGTATAAAGATCCCTCAAAAGCAATTGGACAGGTTATCAAACGAGGGGATAAATTGCAATTAAAATCAACCATAGCTCTAGGAGTAACATTCGTGTCTCAGTGTCGTTTACAAGTACAAATTCCAATTATACATTGAAATGGGTGGCGGTAGCAAAACAGTTAAAGAGGAACTTGTGGATGAATTGCACAAACCGGCTAGAAAAAATTTTAAACGCAGACGTGTTATTATCAAAGGTCTCTACGACTTACTCCAAGCCGATTTAGTGGAAATGATACCATACGCAAAAGTTAACAAAGGACATCGATACATTTTAGTCGTTATTAACGCATTTTCGAAATATGTGTGGGCTTACCCCGTCAAGCGAAAAGCGGGTGCGGCTGTAACGGTAGCAATGAAGAAAGTGTTGGCATCCCTGAAGATTTCCCCCAAAAACTTGCAAACAGATATGGGAAAAGAGTTTTATAACGTCGACTTTAAAAATTTGATGAAGAAATACAATATTAATCACTATAGCACATACTCCGCTTTAAAAAGCAGTATAGTGGAAAGGTGCAACAGAACCCTAAAAAATATGATGTGGAAGCAGTTTAGCTTACAAGGATCTTATAAGTGGTTGGATTTGTTACCAAAAATCGTTAAGCAGTATAATTCTAAGAAACACAAAACAACTGGATTTAAGCCTCAAGATGTTAATGAAAGTAACGCTCGCGAAATTCTAGAACGGGCATACAGCCATACTAAGATAGTAGATCCGAAGCAACAGAAATTTTTTTTGGGGGATCCTGTAAGAATTAGCAAGCATCGAGCCGAATTCAGCAAAGGATATACACCCACTTGGAGTAATGAAATTTTTAAAATTGCAAAAGTTCGACATACCAACCCAACAACATACATTTTGGAAGACGAAAGCCGACAACCCATAAAAGGAGGATTTTACGAGTTTGAATTGCAGAAAACAAAGCATCCTGACACTTTCCTGGTTGAAAAAGTTGTTAGGAAGAAGGGAAACCAACTTTTTGTAAAATGGTTAGGTTTGGATAACAGACATAATTCGTGGATATATAAGAATGATCTTTTGTAATTATCATACATGTATAAAACACTTTTTTAAATAAAACACTTTTTAGTAGTAATAGTCTACTTTTATTCATTTATCAGGATATTTGTTTTTTGTTGTATGCACAGATTTATTAACACGTACATATAATAATATATACATATAAATATAAACAAACATCAACGTACAATTTACATAGCGCACCAGTATTATTATTATTATACACACACAACATATACAAAAAAATAGCAAACAACAATTTACAAACATTTAATAAACAAAAATTACGGTCTCCATATATCCTACATTATCTACATATCTAAACTATAATCTGTATACATATAAATATATTCATATATAAATGAATGAAGAAATTACAACTACAATATATCTTACAATATCTAAATATAGAAACTACAATATACGTGCATATATATATATTTTATTTATTGCGCAGGAAAGTATGTCGTGCTTACGAATTGTAGGACTTCAGATTTAAAGTAATAACCAATACTGTTATGTCTGTGTTAATAAATTTTAAATTTCCGCGGAAACGGTTTTCTCCAATAATTCAACCAACTCGTTAAGTCTCTTATCTTCGTTCGACGATGTAATATTCCTGTGACCCCAGGCTAAGGTTTTAGTGGTGCCGGGAATAAGGTAACGTTTATCGTCGCGCGACGTTAACCCAACCTTATTTACAATCTCGGTGTACATAGTGTGCAAACGGGATCTAAATACAACCATTGTGCAAAGTACAGAACCGCGTTTGTTTTCAGCAATTTCCCGGTACATTTGCGTTGTTAAAAATTTTGCAACTGAATTTTTCTTTACCCCCTTAGCTTTTCTATCCAAATCGCCACCAACGTTTACACAGTACGTCTTTGCACCGGCACCGTAAAAGCTTAGTATGGGGACGCCGGCGTATTCATCTTTCATCTTGCCGACGACTGACGCGGTTCGGGGCATGTCGTACAGATTATTCTTATAATTTGCAGTATCATAACGGTTTAGATGCTGTTTCATATCCTCGTAAAAGTTGTCAGTAAAAATTTCTAGTATTAAGGAGTCCGTATCCGTGTATAACAGAGAAACGTTATTGCCGTAGCAAGTTTTTAAAAAGTTATAGTAAAAATCGTAGAGAACAGTTTTAGAAATATCTAAAATAGAAAAACCAACGTAACTAGGTTTGTCATAATATACCGATGTTCTACCCATTTCAACGGCAACTAAATTTTCACAAAACACCAGTAAATTTTTAAAATTTGGTTTCGCGATTAAATTTTCGACTCCAATTCTGTTACCAATTTTCTCCCAATGACTCAATAGCTTCACATTAACCCTTTTGTCCACGTTTTCCATGGTTTTTCCAAATACGCTGTTATTTGACCCTTTGAAAAAGTTTTTTTGAAATTCATTTTTGGATTCGTTTCGTAATTTTGTGTTCAAGTCTATGTACGATCGCAACCATGGTGATTGGGTAAATTTCAGTATTCTGTAGGTTTTTGTCAACGTCATGCCTGCATTCAAACATTGTTTTAAATTCCTGTAATGTATAATGTATTTGCTTTTGTCGAATAAATTCGGAATCAATTTTGCATTTTTAAATTTCCCATTTGGTGGAACAATGAGTTCGGGACAAAAGGGTAGATCATTGTGCTCATCGTGTAACTCTTGGGGATACCCCAAATCGACTTCGAGCACGTAACCCGTATTGGATTCGTCACCCACGTCAAAAACATTAAAACGTTCAATTTCCTCATCGGTCAACCAAATAAAGTCACGCTGCGGTAAAAATTGTCGCATTGCGAAGCCATAGAGATTGGTAGCATCTAAATACATGATAAAAGAAGTGGGTTTTGAAGAATCAAAGTTACCCGCAAATTTATTATTGGCAATAGCTTTCCTGCCCACACACATACTGACACCCCCGCGAATACCTTTTCTAAAGAAGTGCAACATATCCATGTCAGTCAACAGCTCCAACTCAACTCTCGTGTACTTAAGCATGGCATCCCAACTAAGCCCTGGACTGCTGTAGTATTGAGCCGCGTCCAACCCGTAATGTTGCAAACACAGAGTTCGAAAATTTTCAAAAACGTCTGTCAAAAGTAACACGTCTGCTTGTAGATAGATGTCAGAGTAGTCGCCTAAAGTTTTACAATCAAAAGTCTTCCAAACTTCGACAGCTCGGTTATAATCCGCTTCAGTGATTTCTTGATCATTCAAGGGATCATAAAACTGGCGAATGGTGGGTAACTCAGGTTGGTCTAATTTTGAAAAGGAATCGACATAGGAGTATGGAAACACACCTTTCTGCCTCATAAGGTCGAACTTAATACCGTTCCCGTATTTTTTTTGAATTTCGACACACTGATCCGATGACAGATTCTTAGCCAGCTTCGCCAAAGAGGAATTCATAAAGCGATAACTGTCTAAGAATCTCATACTCAAATAAATTTTCTTCTTTTTACAACCGTCAACAACAATTTCGTCAACCAAAAGGTGTTTACTAAAGGAAATATATTTTTCTTTATTCTGAGGTATGACATCAATTTCTTCCTTGTCTAGGGCTAGTTGTTTCACGAAAAGGTGTGAATCGTAACTTAAATTATGAAAAAATATTGGAACAAAATTTGGAAGGTTATAATTTACATTGCAGATGGAATGTGCAGCTCCGCGATAGTCTCCAGTCATATGGTCGTGGTCTCTAGCTTTAACGTCGTCTTGTTCAAAACCCTGATTGCATATGTGACATGAAACGGCATCTTCAAAATTTTGAATTTCGTTTGCAGTTAAATTTTTCATAGGTACAACGTGCTTCAACGAGTTTGAATATAAATTTCTAACATCCCTTTCCAAACGCTCCATAAACTCTTTAACGACGTCTTTACCGCGATAACTTTCAAATTTCGACAGGTTATCGTCATAGGAGCACTTAATGAAATATGCGAAAGAATGAGGTTGATGTTCGGACGTTGTTACCGTGAACCGTTGTTCAGGATTTGGTTGCGCTGTCGCAAGCGGTTTCAAAATCGTTTCAAAATCGGCATAAATCACAAAAGGGACTTTGAACTGCTTGTGATAATTATTAAATTTAAGGATATTCTGTCTAACACGCTTTCCCAGGCGATCCACCACCATGTCTGGCGAAGGTAATTTTGTATAAACGTGATTACAGTCAAAACGACGATGCATTAACAATTTATCTTCGGTTCGGAAGTAATGGAGGCAGCCGTCACAAAAATGTTTTGCCCCGTCCCTAGCAGTTATTTGTTGGGAAACCAATCTCGAAAAATCTTTTATCCAACAGTAGTGGCTATTACCCTCCGTATTGGTATAAAGCAATAAATTTACATGAAATCTGTTCTTATGAGGAGTGTAATAGAGAGGTCCTACAATTTCATATTTATTTACATTATTTTGGAAGACTTGCTCCACCCCGTACACGTTAATAGAAATCTGAGGATTGTAATTTTCAAATTTGTAAATATCTTGTAGTCTTACCGGTGATTGGATGTCCTTGAAGACTAACAAATTGTGACAGTTCGGATATGAAGTAGTTCGGTTGGACGGACCCCAAGGTTCACAAATAGCTGAAGTAACGGCCCAACCGAAACAAAATTCATCTTCATTTTGAACGTTCACGACTGCTTTCTTGCGCTGTATCGCCATCGGAAGCGGGATGTGGGAGGAGGCTCGAAGCGGATTATATTTATTTATATTTACATCTGCATATAATAGTTGCTTCAAAGCCCAGCCTGCAAACAGGAAACAGAGATCTAGATACCGTTAAAGGTTTCACGTTCAATTGTTACTACCTGATTCCCGCTCTTGAAATTCAGACACCTTCCTGTCCAATAATCCAATCAAATTATCATATAATTTACCCAAATCCGTTCCAAAAGTTGCAATTTCATTAGCAGTGTTAAATGATTTAATTTCTTGCAGTTCTTGCGCTTCCAAAATGAAATAGCCAAACAGTTCTAAATTGAATTTAACACTCGTAAATTTCGCCATTTGCCTTTCTATAAGCGGTAAAATTTTGTTTTTCAATTCCAACATGAATTCTGAAACATTTACATGATAATTTGCTGAAGCCACTCGATAGCTCACAATGCGACACTTGAAGGCAGACTGGAGGACCACCACTCCTTCCCCCAACTTGGCGGTACCAGCTCGAGTTGTGTGACGATGGCTCCTTAAATGGCCGACGTAGGCGACTCGTGGAACGTTCTCGTCACATACAGCACAGTATCGCGTTGGAGTTGGTCTAACTTCTGCAACAAACAAATCATTACTTATACATGAAAGCTACTGAAACAGTCAAATTAGCATTACCATTGGAGATATATCGTTTCGGTATTTTGGCTAAAGAGGGACCTTCACCTGCTGTGTTCATCGAAGTCTCCCGACGGTTGCCTGAAATTTTTGAAACTTACTGTATGCAATCACAGCACCTCTAACATTATTAACTTACCACTGGTCGATGGGCAGTCCAAGCTCAAGCGGCAACTGTCTCTTCGGTGACGATATAAAGCGTCGGATCTGGTGAAGGTCTGGCTGCACTCGTCACACCTAAACATACTAACAGGTTGAATATTTTCCGTTGAGTGCTATTAGTTACCCAAGCGGAAACTATTTAAATACAAAATTGCTCAATCTCTGCGAGGGTATCCAGCTGGAACGGCGAGGACGTTGCACATATTCTCCAGCCAGGGAGGGTTATGTTAATTAGGAAAATTAGTAAATAAATAAATAAATAAATAAATACATACACACATATTTACACACCAGCCAGATTGCAAAGTAAATGCTCCTTCGAACTGATTTTATCCAGCACCATCACCCTTTCAGTGGCAAGCTCCTGCATCCTAACCTCATATTGTTTTAGGCGGATGCGGGCCCCGCTGTGGCCATTGCCAAGTTCTTGTCGTGCTGTGGTGATGGCGGCCAACAAGCCGCTACGTTCCGCCGCTAATTCATCAAAGCGAGTGTTTAACGTAGCGATATCTGCTTGCAGACCGCGAAGGAGCATTAATTTCACTTCTAACTGGTTTACAGCTTCGTTAGCTGCCAACACAGTATTTGGAGTTGGAGGTGGTAATGCAGTTGCATCCTCTTGGGAAGAAACAATTGCAACGCCACCCTCAACCGCTTCAAGGTTTGCTTCCTTCTCCCCTACGGATGCATCCAACAACTGTACACCTGTAGTATTTTCCCATGGTGGAGAGATTGAAGTACCGCGGGAAAATACTTCAGGTGTATCCTTATCATGAAGTTTCTTGGGGGTTGTTACTACAGACTTAACAGATGCCGACGTATTTGCGGTTTCCTCACGAATTATCGAACCAAAGGATAAAATAGCCAATTCCTTAAATAAAGCTTCGGCGTTTTCTTTTTCTTCCAAACGTTTAGACTCTGAATTTTGCGTAATCGAATCGCGCGTCGAAATAATAGATTTTGGAGAATTCGAATTTTGGGAATTCTTTTCCGACGATGTTATCGATTTTTGAGGCTGACTTTTAAAAAGTGTTTGAAAATTGTCGGTCGATAACTCGTTTACAATTTCACTAGTAAATTTACTATCTTTTTGAGTGCTACTTCCAGCAATATTCTCAAACGCAAAATCACTTTCATAATTTGCAGCCTCAAGGTCTTTCGTTGTTTGTTTTACATAATTTTGCAAATCCATTTCTGACAATTTTGGTATGGGCTGGTTTTTATTTTTCAGAAGCGATAGTAAAATGCTGGCTCCAGCTGCAATTTGAATATTTGAACTATTATCAATCTCTCCCTTAGAGATGTTCTCATATTTACAATTTGCAGCAAGAGTCGAAGGTTTTACCAAAATATTTTCTAAAATTAGCACTCTACTAGAAGCTTTTAATAAATTTTCTGCACATACTTTTTTGGATGAGCTGGTTGGGCTACATACACACAAAATTACTTTATTCCTTTGGCTCGGACGTAAGGAAAGCCGCGAACATTTCGACATTTTATTTAGAACTGTTCCCCCGCATAAACTACAGATATTAACATTTGACGATTTACAATGCATTTCACGTGAGAGCTAAGACTACAATAACAGATGTAAAATGAAAAATGTTAATTTTATAAACTCGTTTAACCTCGATCTTGTTTACTACATTCTCAGACGCGTTTTTTTGACTTGCAGTTGCATACAGTGTTGACCTCGTTCGTTTACGTAATTCTCTGAATGTCATTTAAATTAGCATACATGGTTCGAACTTGAAAAGTTTTTAAACTCGCTTAAATTCCCAGACGCGTTTTTTGAGTTGCACTTGCATACACTGTTGACCTCGTTCGTTTACGTAATTTTCTGAATGGAATGTTATTTAAATTAGCATACACCGAAATATGTAAATTTGTATAAACACGTTCAGTTTCAACCTCCAGATTTTTGATTAAAAATTCGCTAGTACTTGAAAAATTTCTATTCTAAAAATGCCGAGTACACACTATGACAGCTATACCAAATAATTTTGAGAACATTTTTGACCATGACTTTGAAAACAAGTTCCCCTTCAACGATGGCTTTTAACAATGATTTAAAAATTCGCTCGAACTTGAAAAATTTCTATTCTAAAATGTTTAGTACACGTCATAACAGCTACACCAAATAATTTTTGAGAACATTTTTGGCCATGACTTTGAAAACACGTTCCCCTTAACAATGATTTAAAAATTCAATCGAACTTGAAAACTTTCTATTCTAAAATGTTTAGTACACGTCATAACAGCTATACCAAATAATTTTGAGAACATTTTTGGCCATGACTTTGAAAACACGTTCCCCTTCAAAGATGGTCTTTAACAATGATTTAAAATCGAACTTGAAAACTTTCTATTCTAAAATGTTTAGTACACGTCATAACAGCTATACCAAATAATTTTGAGAACATTTTTGGCCATGACTTTGAAAACACGTTCCCCTTCAACGATGGTCTTTAACAATGATGTAAAAATTCGCTCGAACTTGAAAAATTTCTATTCTAAAATGTTTAGTACACGTCATAACAGCTATACCAAATAATTTTTGAGAACATTTTGACCATGACTTTGAAAACACGTTTCCCTTCAACGACGGCCTTAAACAATGATTTAAACCTTGGGGTTACCCTTCTACGATATTCTTCAGTGTCAAGATATCTGTATTTAACCACTCGCTTCACACACACACTATCAGAAGCAGTTACAATGAAGCCAACATTGCTTCCAGTTCCAATAGCTGCAGTAGACCTCAAAGTACATGGTAAGTTTTGCATTGCTTATTAAATACACTGTTGAATACCAATGTTTGTAGAAGACAATCTGATGGGTAGGGCTGCAACGGGAATTTTACTGTTACAACCCACTTTTGCTCTCTACCCGATGTTTCTGAAATACCAACAGCCAAATCCTGCATACGATTCTCTGTTTGACGTTGCCGAGGGTCCCCTTTTCGGCGACGTGCGCGTGGACCGTGTTGGGAGAACCCTTTACGTTTGCGCTTGTAAGTTTACTTATCTTTTTACCTGATATAATACTGACTTTGTCTGTTAACAGTCGTTGACCAGCGGCAGCTGTAGTATTCACAAACCAAGGCCACCACCACCAACTTTATTCCCTCCAACATGTTGTTCTTGTTGGAGCGGCGTAATTTTACTTCGTTCGTATCCTCCGTCGAGATGCCCGTTGAGATGTTCCTGGAAGGTGCAGACCCATGGTTGTGTCCAACGGGGTTTATGAGGACTATCCCACCACAATTAGCGCGCATCCTTCGACAGTTCCTGGACGGAAACGAGTATTTCCTCTTCGACATTCATCCCTCGGGAGGTTTTATCACCAGGCAGGATGGTGCTATTCAAGACTTGACCCCGGAAGAAATGAAACCACTACGTCTCTACATCGAGGAGTACGACGCCATATTCGAGGTGGAGACGGTGTTTCTCAACCGGGATCAGGATTTGGAGGTGGATTCATTGGAGGATCAGACGGAGGATGAGACGGAGGATGAGACGGAAGATGCGGGGGAAGATGACACGGAGGATTCTTCGGAAGATGAGAAATTGAATACAGCTGCAGCTGCATAATTTTAGTTTCTTTGTATATATACATAGCTATTTTAATATGTTTTTATGCAGTAGTTTAATTGTTTGTACATATTAGTTTTAAGTTTTGTAACTATTACTTTTTATTTTCTTGTACATTTCTTAATCAAAGGGTTTACGCTTACAGTATTAATTATGTACATATTAGTTCTTAAATAAATTTAATTTACTAGGTTTTTCAGTTTTTTGTTAATTTTTGTGCGTATTAGTTAGGTAAATAAAATACAATTCTATTTTATCATAGGTCTGCTTTTTTTTATTTTAATGTAATACTTTATCATACACACATTTTGCAAACTACAATTTTACATTTTACACACAAGTAATATTTATTATTCATATAGTGTGAAATCAATACCTTCAACTCCCAGTTTTTGTAACTGCTTCAACATAATCAAATTTTCCTTAGTACCACCATTACACTTTTCAAAATATGTATTATAGGCCGTAGCCCCATCTAATATACAATTGTTAATAGTTGCTTTATAGAAGTGCGTGTTATCAAATTTTGCATAAGGCAAGTACAAGTTTTCTAAACGACATTTCCTTTCATCCACTACAGCACAGCACATATTTAAAAACAATCTATCATCACAGGAACCGCAGCTCCTAATATGGAGGCACTCTTTGGAGTGTCCAACATCTCGGAAGGATATATAGCCATATTTTAACCACTTTTCTAGAAAAGTATTCGACATATAGTATTCCTTGTGATCATCTGATACTACACACCAATAAGAGAGAAAATCATCGCAACTCCAGTCGGGTCGAACAATGCCTGCATTCTGTAATTGTTGCGCCGTTCGATTTTTTTCAGGTGTTCTTAATAAGTTTAAGAATGCATTCTTGTTTTCTTCGTTTAAGCGTTGGATGTTTAATCGTTTTGCTGGATTCTTCCTTAACAAATCGACGCGCTCAAAACAAATATTACCAATGGGCAACATTTTTACAACAGTGATAACTGGATTCTCCTATGCATCCTCTTATAACCGGATCTTCTTTTTTCTTCAAGGTTATCCCTACCTACACACGAGCGCAGCTCGCTAAACAGTCTTCTTAGTGCACTCGAACAACCAACATGTTATTCCTGTACGTTGCAGACAAGGCCATTTACAGTGTGTCTGAAGATGCTGAGGCTCGTTTTCATAATTTCGACGAACTACCAAGTGTCAATCCTGAACTGAGCTTTCCGTTCCCCAGCATTTCTCATCCACTTAATACTGTATTGGCCACATTTTTTCAAACTGAGATTGGATTCTTTCATTACGATAACTTACATCTATTTACCATAAATCCTCACGTTCTAATTTGCGCCGACCATTTTCCAGCACTGCGCAACTTATGGCATCGGGTAGAAACTTTCGAAACATTTGGCAAGTTGCATTTAGAACATGACGTTCCAGAAACTCGCTAGACGCTCATCTCCAATTACAAAACCGCTTGCTTACTCCGACGCTTCCTCATTCGCCGATTCATTTCCGACAGGTCAACATGCTACCTATCAAATTTTTAGTTGCTCTCGCAGCTGTTTACGATGGGTTTCTATATGTGATGCAGCCACCACATTGCGATTTTGCATCGATTACCTACGGTCACTTTGTGAATAACACAACAACTTGGTATAATATGAATAATAGTTTCCTTGCTGAAACTCCTGTATTTCAAATGCCAGTTAGGAATTTTACGGATAATGGCTTTCTAACGTTCAAGGTGAAGTTCCATTTTCCTGCATATACTGTAGATACAAATTGGCAAACAATTATGCTGAAGAGTACTAAACCAAGTGTTTTAAAGAAGGTTGTTGAACATACGGACAATTCGTGCTGTGTAGCTACTGCAATACTAAGTTTTGTTTTATTAATTATATTGTGTACGTGTATTTCATAGTTTGTAATAAGCTGGTCGATTAATTATAATAATAATAACTTGCGTTAATTCCTGTTTCTATTTTACTTTCTGTTAGCTATACCACATTTAATAAATGCAATTTATATTTGTGTGTTGTTTTTTTCTGTTATTCCTGTTTCCCATTCAAAATTTGCAAAGGTCTGACCTTGGCTTCGCATTATGGTCTTGTCCTTGTCCTTGTCCTTGTCCTTCTCCTTCTCCTTGTCATTCAACAATGACCTTGGTCTTCCTCAATGACCTTGGCAATGACTTTCAACAATGTCCTTGACCTTGCACAATGACCTTGGTCTTGCTCGTTGACCTTCAACAATGTCCTGACCTTGCACAATGACCTTGGTCTTGCTCAATGACCTTGGCAATGACCTTCAACAATGGTATTGACCTTGCACAATGACCTTGGCCTTGAGCTTGAAGGTCAAGTGGTGGGGGGTGGATCTACAACTGTCCAAAATAATCTACTAGTTCCTCAATAGATGATTCTTACATTCAATTTTCTTTACAACAATATTGGGATAAGGGTTGGAGTCCAAAATGCTTTTGAAAACGTTACTGTCGCCATCGGCAATAACTTGACTGTAAATCAAACCGTACATTTCCAAACTTTTCCTAAATCCTTCGGCTATTATGTCTCCTTCCATACTTGCTGAAGCATTGTCCCAGTTCTTGTATCATTTGTGAGGCGGAATTTGTGACTGCCTTGATTCCGCATATTTACAGATACTGCAAAATTTATTACGAACACCTATAAACAGTACTTTTCCGGTTCGGTGACCCACAATTGCTGCCATCCCTGACAATGAATTGTAATTGCTTCTATAAGAACGTTTAGCCCAGCTTCCATCGACAATAACTGTTATCTTCGGTATCCCATTCTCGTCAACATCCCCCGCTGCAACTGATAAGGCCTTTTCTTCATTTGCTGCATCTTGCATTGCCTCAAAACTCTTTTTTTCCCATATATTCGATAATGTATCGTGTGTTTTCTCGTACATTCTTTTGGACATGCACGGTATGTCCATTGAGCTGCACAACTGTTCCATGTGTGAAAATCCAGATCCTATATTCATCATACCCAACACAAAATCTTTATTTATATCATCATCTTGCTCGCCTGAGGTCTCCACGACAAAATTTTCTTTGCACATTGAACATTTAAAAGTGATGAAAGATATAAATCCTCTTCTGTCTTCTTTTACCATTTGTATATTCTTCAATGTACATCCCAATTTTGAATGATCCGCGAGGTCCATTAAGCTTTTTACAAAATAATTTATGTCAACTATCCGACGACCTTCAATTTGCAGACTGCTCTCTTCCCTTTGATATACTTGCTACAAAGTTGTTTTATTTAAATAACTTTGGAACTTATGCAGATGTCCCGTAAATATGGGACATAAATGAAAATAAATGAAAATTAGGTAAGTACCTTTTCTTTCTCTTCATAATCAACGTCAACACTTCCGATTTTATTTGTAATATGACTTTCATCAGGGACATTTGCGACGCTTTTTACCGGACTTGAAGGAAATACAACTTCACTTGAGTCCGTCTGCATTTCATCCGCCCCTAACAATAAAAATTCCAATGCGAAATTGTAGCAAATAAATTGAAAAACATACTATATGATTCTTCTTTTTTTCCCACGAAAGCCCTTCCTGCTTTTCCGTGACACGGATAGCCTAAGACGGGTTTTATTTCCACGTCTATAGTGTGGCTCAGTGCTCGTCGTTGGCACATCCATGATAATTGATACCAGCGTTAGGCTACGGTTATAGTGCATGCGTGTTCTGACGAATATCTCGTCTGACGAACATGTCCGAACTCATCGTCAGAAGTAGGTGGTTAGTATTGTTACGTATACTGACGAAATTTTTGTTTTGTGTCATTCATCCTACAAAATGGATGTGGATGATTATTACTATTTATTGGATAATCCATTATTGAAAATTCTACTCATAAATGAGAGATTGGAATGTGAAAATGAAATGTTTGCTTCAAGAGAGGAAAATGGAGAACACCACACTTTGTTTCAAGAGTTGTTGAGACAACCTAATAAATTTCAGGAGTATTTTAGAATGGCCCCTCAAACATTTTGCTACATTCTAAATGGAATTAAAGAAAAACTGATTAAGCAATCTAATTTTCGAACATGTATTTCTCCAGAAGAAAAACTTGCTGTTACTTTAAGGTAGGAAACATATTTTATTATCATTTTAATGAAACAGTACAAAAGCAGTTATAATATTAATGAAACAATAGCATTTTAATTAGAATTATTATATGATTCAAAGTAGGCAGCTACATCTTCATACAATCGCTGTTCTACTGCCACATTTTGCATGTCGCTTGTAGACGGTGCGGCCAATAAAGTCATATGTGCACCGGACTGTGGAGAGGGCGTTTCCCATGATACTGATTCACAAGACGACGGCGGATTTTCGTAAAATCTATTTGGTTTTCGTTGTTGAAAAATATCTTCGTCACAAAACACTTGTTGTAATTTTGTTCGCACTAT
>JABXWE010084719.1:0-15497 GCA_014611495.1 Limonius californicus
ACATAACGCACATAGCTGCTTCCCCATTCCCAAGTTTGGTATACCAGCATCAACATGGTGCTTGAAACTTTGACTCGTGAGTTCATATTAGATAATACCACTACGCAAAAGAATTGCTTCAAGTGTGCTCTTTCAAAACTTCAACCGATAGTTCTTGATGAAATTCGTCAGTTGTTAAGAGCGTCTCATACTGGCTATTTACAACTTACTGGTGAAGTTACATTTATTTGCAACGCTGCAGGAACGGTTAAAATTCCCTACACCGAAGTTAATTATTATACTATTTTGAATGAGTGGTATGAAGAAACTTTCAAAAACGTTTGCGATTTCCAAGACATTCAAAATAATCACTTGCATTGCTTATACCTCGAGATTACTGCAAACTTCGATCTTCAGGATGCACCCAACTGCATGACTATCCGCAAAATACGTCTAAGTTAATATGTGTCTCTTTTTTGTAATTCTTATCTAAACCTTTTAAAAGTGTGGATACAATTTAGTATAATAAAACATATATAAAAATTACTCGTTTTAATTTGTTTATGACCTTGGTATACAACCTTCAATTCAACATTATACATCTTGGGTTTGACCTTTGACAACGACCTTGACAGTTCAGGGAGGTAAGGTTTTTGCCTTGACCTCGAATTCAAGGATAGTGGGGGGGGAGCTGCTGTATCCTTGACCTTGAAATTCAAGGTTAGTGGTGGGGGGTGGTCTTAGAACTGTCCAAAATACTCTACTGATATACTCTCTGTAGAAAGTAGTTTTTTTCGGACAACCTTTTGCGATCTCCCGGTATGCATATTACACAGTTGATAAGTTTCCATTTCTTTTTGTTCTTCGTGTGAAGAGACCAGCCTGCGAAAAATAAATATTTTAGATGTATTATATTTAGTAGTAGTGCTGAATAGCGCTACGAAAGTTCTTATCGCGAGTTATGGGACACCCTGGATATGTATTAGAAAATCATACATCATACAATTCGAAAACACTCATTAAAATGTATAAAAAAAATTAGAATACACAATAATCTAAGACGAGAGAATTCTGGGCAATAAAGTCTATAATATTAGCTGCTACTTATTAACTTCCCATAAAATCAATTTTTGCAACTACACTGTTTAATAAATGTCTTGAAAGTTCTTAACTTAAAATTACCTAATAACTTAAATTAAGTGTGATGTGTTTGTTGCAAGATAATTATGTTTCTAAATGATGGATACCAACTACCGTACAAATTTTTGTAGGACATGAAACAATAAAAGATTCCGTTAAGTATGTTGAATTTGTAAGCTTAAGTATAGCCTTATTTGAATAGAATGTTGCTGTAGGTGTATTCACTGAAGCTTTAATGCAAGAAATGAAGAAACATTGAGGATACTATTCTGATAACGCGGTTGCACCCGAGAACCTTTAATCATTGTTGAGAAAACTGTCGACATAGTTCCTGTTGGCAATTTTTTTACATACTAAATATATTCTGCAGTTATCTGAAATCTTTGGAAATAATTTTAGCAGGTAACAGTATTTTTAAAGATTTTTCTGTTTTTCCGTACCACCATTTCCCATTTCACTTCCGTTTGCTTCCGTAAGTCAATTTACTATAATACTATTTATACGAAGCCTTTTCAAACAATATTTGATTGAGGTGAATTTAATTATCTTACTGGTTCTCTATTCTATGCTTTGTAAGACAGTCTGCTGTGACCATGTGTACAATTTTTGTGGGTAAATACATAAGATATAATTTTTTATCGATAACTACATGTTTAATTGTATGAAGGTTTTATTGTCATGGCAAATAATCGACAAACTTCCTGTGATTCGAGACTTTTTGCCAAAACACAATAAAATTTGAATACAGTTTGAAATGTATTTATCTTATAAAAAACTGATCTCGAACGTATTTTAGGGAGATTAATACGCAACTAAATACAGACAATTTAATTTGCAAAGATTTAATTCAAAAGTAATAATTTCAGATTAACCATAAACATTTTAAATTAATAGAAAACGTATTAAAATATTTAAATATATTGTGTAGAGTTTAACTGATCTTTAGTAACATACATATTCTGAACATTGAAAGTGCAATGGTTATATGTTATATTACGACCAGATTCTTTTTGCATATTATCAGTCGTTTTCGTAGTAGAATTTTCTTGTCTAATTTTTATATCTCTTGTAGTTTGATTGCAGAGGGTTCAGGTCTTAGGTTGTTTATTACTAGCATGATGTTCCTCGTATAACTGTAAATAAAGGCCTAATGCCTTAGCATTTGCATGTCCAGTCATTTTGATGAGCTGTTCTTCCGGGACACCTGATTTAGCAAGATTTGATACAGCACTTGTTCGATTTCAATGATTCATGATTTTGTTTGTCGGAGTATCAGATCCTATTCTTTTAGCAGATTATTTAGTCCATTTGCCCAATCTTATTTACTCCAGTAGGCATAATTTTGTACCATCCAGAATCGGTTTTATTTCAGTAAGGATTTATCAGAAATAGACGATTTGATGTTATTCTATTAGTGCGTTTAGAAATAAGCTTTTTAAATAACCTTACCGGGCATACATCCAGATTATTGTGATTAGGCACTAACCACTTACTGTCTGATAATTTTTGAGCTCCACCTTGGCATGTTTTGGAAAAAATCGGGTTATATTCAATTCTTCCAGTTACGTTACCATTTGATTTCTTTTCCTCTTTAAAAAATGCACTTTGCATCTTGCTGCCTCTCCCTCTCTCCAGGCTAGTTCGAGTGCTACTCTACAGTACAGCTTTTTTTGAAATCCTTACTCAGAACAGTTGAACTTTGCTTCGTCTTTTCGGGAATAGACTGAAGCTGCTTTCGTTTCGCATTTTTTGCAACCCTTGCTTGTTTGAATTCAATGTCTGCAAATGAATTAAATTTTCGGGCGTACTCTTTATAGTATCTTTCTTGTAGGTGTTTTGCAGTGACATTCCAGATAGTCTCTATAATCTTTACCATCATCTCTCTTCATGTTAAAAGCCCAATCTTCCATGACTAATCCAAGCTCTTGATTTAAAGTAGTTTCTAGAAGTTCATAATGCTTCTCCTTTAAAAATATTTCGAACTGTTTCCACATTGACTTTTGGTTATTAACTGTACTCCTCGAAGTAACACTCTGTACAGTTTTTTCATTATTTTCTAAAGATTCTTGACCAAATCTTTCCATTTTAAAACGATGTTCTATTAAGAAAACTCGTAAATAATATGACAGTGATACTTGTTAAGGTAGAAATTTCAACACTACCGTTCACGGCATAGTTGATTAGAAGCAAGGCGCACATTTATCAGTTATCCCATCGTTTAAGATAGCAGTTAATTGGTCAATTTTGAGAAATTGAAGAAATCTCATTGACTGTTAGGATAGGCCTGTATTAATCTTTGAAAATTTGTTTGATCCTACGAGTTACATATTTTACTAGTTTAAAATTGGGTAGCTTCTTATGCGCCTGTTCCATAATAATATTTTGGTAACTTCTCCTCCTAGTTAGACTGAAAAATATTGTCTGTAGTATACAGCTTCTATCCAAGATTTGGGTACGGGGCACCATTAAACAGCTAGTGGAATAAATAGTCACTCGACTACTCATTAAGTTTGCAGCAGTAAGTATTATTGTGTAATAGAACGAGTGAGAAAATTTATATTGTTTAGTCAAGTACGGTTCTTTCCACTATCACCCAACATACATTTGTTTACCGTTTAGCATTTCCAAGTTTGTTTTGATTTGTAAATTACAAAATACAGTGCAATTTTTATTGCTGCTATGGATTACAACTACTATAAGAAGACTTCGTTTGCAGCTTAATAGACCTTTTTTTTAAGTATTCATAATTAATTTCAACTTATAGTATTAAACTGTACAGCTAATATTTACCATTCTAATAATACTAACTCCTTATACTAATTTTAATTTGTAGTTGGATTAATGAAAAAATTAATAAATAAATTTGTGCTGTACCTTAAAATAAGTTGAAAAGCGGGACATTCAATAAAATCATTGCGCCCTATCCACCCGTTTCCATACATTTGCTTTGAAAAATGCCGAACAGTTAGAGCACAATGGGAAGGTGTTCCGTCCTGGTGAAACAAAATCTTATTAGGTAACTCCCCTTCTTCTTCAAGAACAACAACTATTTGATTTTTTAAAAGTTCAAAATACGTTTGGCCTGCTCATCGAACAACAACACAACATAAGTTAAGTAGAATTTGACAACTTTCATTTTTTTTTGCTTTCATGAGCTCCTAGATAGTAATTATGAAATATGATTGTTCAATATCTCTATTATTATTAAAAATTAAGGGATTGAAGCTTATATCACTGAACTCGTAAAAAGAGCTCTATCAACGTATTTTAAAATATATAGAGGGTGTACCATTTAAGATAAAAAAATTGATATTATTTTCGTCTAAACCGGAAATCTTTTGAAACCGTCAATAACTTCATTGTATCTGCTATATATCGAAACTTTCATGCAGAAAATTTCTTGGAAGACCCGGTTGCCGTAGTAGATATATTTGCATTGTTCCGTACTTTTGCCCAACCCTGCATAATAAAAAAATCCAAAAGTTTTATTTTTAATAAATAATGATTTTCTTATTTAAAACTGTCTTTTATCTGTAGTTTACATAAGTGTGTAAATTGAGTAGCATAACAAAGAGACTTTTTATCATTTTTACATACAATAAGCACATGGCAGAGCAGAAGCCGGTGCCCAGCAGTCGAACGTATAAGGCTGATTAGGCTGTTGCCAAATATTTAACTGTTGCACTTTACATATGCCTTTTAACTTAAACATTTTAATACAGTCCCATTTAAATGTGAAAACTAGAGTTTTAAATTTATTGTCATAACAACAATCACGTGGTTGGTTCCTTATATGTGTTCCTTACAAGATACTACAATTTTCGCGCCGCGGGCACTTTAGGGTCTTGCGGGCTGCTGCTGTAGGCTTTCGGTGGTATTCTGTTGTGGTCAGGACATCCAAAATTACCCAGATTTTGTTTACCGGTAAACGGTAAATAGTTTTAAAAAAATCGGTTACTCGGCAAATTTCCGGTAATTTTTTTTAATTGAAAATTTCGTTTGATAGTGCTACTACTTATTAGCAAGCAATATTTTTATAGTATGTGCAAAGGGGTAATTAACAATAACCTACTCATTTTTAATAAAAGTTTAATACATTAATAAAAATCACTAAACATATGCATTATTTCTTAATAACGAAGCAAAATTATTCAAAGAGATATTAATAAACCATAACATCAAGTTGTAATAAATTCTTTCAAAGAGATAATTAATAACAACAAATATGAAATAAGTTTAATACATGAAAAAAACAATAATCAATTCTTAATACGAGGGTTGCCTTTTATATTTCGGGATTAGGCCACCCTAGTGCTGCCATCTGGCAACTGAAATCTCTATCGTAAAGTTTGACATTTTTGACGGTATACGTACTCAGAACGTTTTGACGTACGAGCGCTATGTATGTTGTTTATAGTAACTTGAAAAATTCATATCGGACAAAAAATGGAATTAAATCGCTAACATTTTCGTGCGATTATTTTTTACAACTTTCGACGTGGATTAACTCAACAACAGTGCATCGATGAACTTAATTCGATTTTTGGCGATGAAGCACCATCAAGGACCAGTGTTTATCGATGGCCGTGGTTTGCTCAACGACGAATTTCGTGAAGGTCGTCCAAAATCCGTTGTTGTTCCGAAAAACATTGATGCGGTGCTTGAATTGATACTGCAAGATCGTCATGTGACTTATCGTGAAATTGAGGACATTAGTGGGACCAGCATACATTCAATATTGCATGAATATTTGGCCGTAAAAAAATTGTTCGCGTTGGATCCCACATAATTTGACAATCGCTCAAAAACAATCTCGTGTCAATTGGTCGTAAGAAATGCTCAAAAAATTCGATTGCGGTGCTTCAAAACATGTGTATGATATCGTGACAGGTGACGAATCGTGGATCTAGGCGTATGTGCCCGAAAGTAAACAGCAGTCGACTGTATGGATCTTCCAAGGCGAGCCAAACCCAACAAAAGTCGTTCGTGCTCGAAGCATTTCGAAGCAAATGGTCGCCTGATTTTTCGGAAAAACTGGACTTGTCTCAACCGTACCATTGGTGCAACGTAGAACGGTCAATTCTGAATGGTACACAACCATTTGTTTGCCACAAGTCTTCGGAGAAATAAGGAAAACCAACCTCCGAAGACGGTTCATTCTCCAGTACAACAATGCGAGCTCTCACACATCGGTTCGAACAAGTGACTTTTTGAGCACTTAAAATGTCGATTTGATGAGTCATCCGCCGTATAGTCCTGATTTGGAACCCAATGACTACTTTTTATTCCTGAACATCAATAATAAATTGCAAGATCAACGTTTTTCGACACCCGAAGAAGCGGTTGATGCGTTCAAAATGCATGTTTTGGAGATACCTGAATCGGCGTGGAAAAAGTACTTCGAAAATTGGTTCACACGCATGCAGAAGTGTATTGATTTTCATGGAGAATATTTTGAAAAACAATAAAGCCATTTTCGATGATAAATATTTGTTTTTGTTCTCTAATCCCGAAATATAAAAGGCAACTCTCGTATAACAGACCAGACTCAATAAAACCCCTTTTTTATATATTCAGTGCTTTCCGAGAATTAGAAGGTGCACACTGTAGACAAATCGTATCTAATGTCTTATCACTCAGACTTGTTCGAATTTTCATACATATTCCCCCTGGCAAGGAAGAAAAGGCTCTTTCTGCCTTGACACTCGTTGGTTACACTGTGAGAAGGTGGTTGTACGCCAGTGGTTAAATACTTCCCCCGGCTACGATTTTCATCTTTTAGCACAGCGATTTCTTTTTTAATACGTTTTGTTAAATTTACGGTGTTAGTGATTACTACCCTGGAAATTTTATTTGGTTCTGCTTCATTTTTCTGCTTAATGGCCAAATGCAATCTCTCTTTCATTGTCAGTTGTGTTGTTTCAACGACAGCTATACCATCTTCAGACGATTCATTTGAGGCATTTAGCTCTTCAGTTTCACGTCTCATGTTTAATCGTTCAATGAGAGACACAATAGTTTTGGTAATGGCAGATTCATTCAACTGAAATAAATTATAATCATCCTCTTGATGCATATTAATTGATTTTGGAGGATTGTGCAAACATTAGACAACGTCCGAAAAGATAGTGCGTCGCTCTTGAATATATACAATTATAAAAAAAATATTGACTAATATCATTAAATAATTTTAAAAAATTACCGAAATTAGCGGTATTTCTGGTCAAAATTTGCCGGTAATTTCGGTAATCGTATTGGCCGGTTAACCGCTTACCGGTAATGGAACTCCTAGTTGTGCTCCATTTTCGTAATAATGCTGTGTCAAATTTGTAACTTGTAAAAAATGTATACTAGTTTACTATTTTAACAATCAAACAAGATACTAAAAATCCGTAACTGCCATTTTCGTAGGGCACTATACCGTTGTATTGCTGTAAGGTCCATAGTGAGTGGAACCAGTTGGCCCTTGAAATTAGATTCCATTGTTCTATTAATATTTGTAAACAAAAACTGATCATTTGGCCCAACTAACTCTAAAACGAAATACGAATTTTCATTTTATTTTATAGCTCAATTCGTGTTTAGTAAAGCGGATGTGACACTTAAAACATACAGACATAACTGCGTATTCGAGTACGCCATCGTTCTATAATTTGCATACAAAAATACTTACATATCTACTATTGATCATAAAGACCTGAAACTCCGACAAGATGCACCAACAAGTATACATTTTTGTAAACGTTTGGTACAATTTGTTTTACAGCATTCGTTTTTCAAAAATAAACTGGTTGATGTCCAATGGTCTCATAATGGGATCAGTAGAAATCGTAGAGAATAAAACAAAGTCAGATCCCACAAAATAATTTTGTTGAATTTTGTGGGATCTGACTTTGTTTTATTCTCTACGATTCGTTTTACAGACTCTGTATTTGCACATGAAAACATAAAAATGTAAAACATTTGTATAAAACAACTTTTAGTTAGTCTCCTTCTGTTTATTTTATGTAAAAAAGAATAAAATTAACAAATAATTATTATTGACTCCCTATCCCACACTTCTGGTGTAGTTGTATCCAAATAGCAAACAACTTAAGCAATACACAAAAGGACACATAAAACTAAAAGAAAAAACTGAAGCAGCAATAAAGCTATTGACAAAAAGCGATTATATCTACAGGGTGTCCCTAAACTGCCTTAAAAGCTTCAGGTAAACTTTTTCCTTTAAGAATTTTTAAGACAAAACTGCAAGAAAAAATTTGATCCACAGCTTAGTTTTCTTGTATGATGATGTTAAAGTTCATACCTTTAGTGCAGAATTTTAGCCAAATGGTTATAAGAAATTAAGTAAAACATGCATTTGCTTAATGAGGAATTCTAAATTAATTCAAAACCGGTAATTAGTAATTAACATTGAATTAGCAGTTTAGTTCTTTGTTTGGAAGTACTGTTAAAAAATCATACTTTTGGTAGAAGTACAAATACAACAATGCAGGTGCATGGGTATTCATCATCATCATCATCATCATCATCTGACATGGATAAAATTCGAAATCTGTTGTTTGCGCTTTGAGTGTGTCAAGTAAATAAATTTTGAATTGACATTACGAATTCTGCATTAAATCAGCCTTTAATTCGTGTTATTG
Organism: Limonius californicus; assembly: GCA_014611495.1. Classification (NCBI taxonomy): domain Eukaryota; kingdom Metazoa; phylum Arthropoda; class Insecta; order Coleoptera; family Elateridae; genus Limonius; species Limonius californicus. Next base: position 8,766 of record JABXWE010084719.1, read on the forward strand.
AGTTCACTTGTGTTTTGACCATCATTATGACGTATGCTATAAACGAGTACGTGGATATGATTTGGATTCTTGCGAAATGGAGGGAAACTGCAATGAGGCTGCTAGGGTTTACGCTCAGCATTTTCCTAATAGAAGACATCCAAGCCACGTAGTAATTCGAGCTGCAAATCACAAGTAGCTTCAATAGTGTTGCCAAGTTTCAGATTCTTTAGCTGGCTCTTATGAGCAAACTAAGCGCGGTAGGAAGTTCCTGTTTACAATTTTGAGGTCAATATCGATTGTAGAAAAAGTTTACCTGAAGCTTTTAAAGCAATTTAAGGACACCCTGTATAAAAAGTATATATTGCATATGTCGTTTCGAACTTGTTTATTGTTTTCGTTCTCTAAATCAGCGTTAGCCAACCGGTGGTCCGTAGACCACTGATGATCCACAAGAAAATTTAAGTGGTCCGTGAAGAAATTTGGAGCCAATACTCCCTAAACTTATTTCAAACAAGTACCTAACAATACATGTCACACTAATAATTTTCTTATAATTAAACAAGTGCATTTCATATTAGAAATGGAACTTTTATGATCATTACCTCAAAGATGTTTGTACCGTTTAAAAATTCACGTTAATGGTCCGCTGAATACAAAATTGTGAGTTTAGTGGTCCTTGAAGTCCGAATGGTTGGCGACCACTGCTCTACATAAGCTGAATTTTGTGAAAGGTAATAATAATTATTCTCCTCTTGCTGATGAGCTGTAAACCGTAATGCGAGCTTTTTTCACGCAACAAAGACGGGTTATTTTTCAACTGTCAAATTTATATTGTGTTGTCGCAGAAAATAGATTAGCGGCAAAATATAAATTATACCTCATCCTTAAAACGACGATACAATAGAATTGATCATTTATTATATACAACTATATTTACGTTTCATGAGACGCATATAAAATAAGCCAAATGGATGGTTATATATTATACAAATAGCCCCAAACGTTTAACAACATTAATAATAAGAAAAACGGACAATTAAAATAACATTTGCAAATATTTTTGTATTTTAACTGCAACATTTTTAAACAAGAATCTGAACGTTTTCGCATTTAAATTTGTTTGTGCAAGTTCTAAAGCGATCGTTGCTATAGTTACATTACAATGCTGATGTGTATGAGTAAGTGCAGAAAATATATTAATTGCTACAAAATATAAAAATGAGTAATGCGTATAATCTTCATGAACTGCTGAAAAGGCTTGGCATCTTATTGGCATGGAATGAGTCAAACTATTTAAAAGTTCTTGTGGAATTGTATCCCATTCCTCTCCGAGAGAAATAATTTAAAGTTCCGGAATTGTACATGGTGTCATATTTCGTGCAGTAACACGTCTTCCGAATGTATTCCATTCAAGTGCGATCAGGAGAATTTGCTGACCAGTCCAATGTATTGATTCCCATTTTACCAAACCAGTTGTCCACCATGTAAGCTCGATCTTAATTAATATTATCATTCATAAACATGAATTATTGTTTCACTGCTGCTGTGTACAGATAATAATGAGTTGCAGAATCTCATCCATATACCTTGGGCAGTAAGAGAACGATTCTGAATGAAATAAAGATCCGTATGACCTCAAGTACTTACCGGTCCATAGCATCACATAGCGACTTTCCTGTTGTGGCCTTTCTCGGATAATTTGTGAATTATTTGGTGTTCGCGCTTCACACCAACTTAAAACACGCCTATTATCTGGTTGCAAAGTGAATCTTGACTCGTCACTAAGCAACACTCGTCCTCAGTCATCATAGCTAAAATTCCTATGCTACTCAACCCATATTATGCGGGCGTCTATAATGATTTGCAGTAAATAGAAAGCTAACCCGTGGTCTCTGAGTAATAGGCCGACGTAATGAAGACAATTTCTTATCGTTTGTGTCTATAGCAGCTTTCTAGTAGCAGCAGCAAACTTATGTCAACGCTGCGTGGCATTAAGAGTTCTATTTCTACGAGCAAGTTGCGAGAGGTAACGATCATTGCCTGGTATTGTTCATGCTGGCCGCCCTTCTCCTTGTCTTCGCCGAACATCTCCATTTTCCAAAAAGTCAAGATATTACACTTTGGCTGACTCCAAGCACTCGGACAACAGCTTGCTGTATTTGTTCACTTTTCAATAGACCTATGGCCCTCCAAACCTCTAATTCAAACAAATAATGGTGCTGTTCCATTCTTAATTGCAATTAAAATTAAATATCACCATTAGTAACCAAAAAAGTGAAAATCTGCACTGTGGAAGAGCATGTAGATGGGCGCTTTAATACTCTCCGGCGAGGAATGAGAACGTGTTTGGTTTTTTATTTAAAAACGTTGCAGTTGAAATATAAAAGTATTTGCAGGTGTTATTTTAACAACCTGAATTTTTTTATTATTGATTTTGTAAACATCCGTTAATTGTTTAGAACAGTGTATTTCTTAGATAGGTACAAAGTTTTCTTTTGCTATGAAGGTTTTTCTTTGAGCAGTATAATTGTATTCCTAATACTTTATTTGGCTCGGAGGTATGTAATAGTTTTCTCATTGATATAAAATCATACTTTTCAAATACACCTTATTAGTTCTCTCTTCGACATAAACATTATCTCACCGACTTCTATCTAAGAAAGAATGCAGTTACGCAGCGCGTTTGCTGTATATTAGAGTCGCCAGACGTGTATGTCTGGAAATAAGGTAATATTGGTTTGTCATTCGGTTTAAATGCAAATAACATTCAGTGTTTTTTTACTACTAAATCATTATTGGGGATTTATTACTATTGATGCGGCTGTGATGCAAGCCATTACAAGTGATAATGATGGTACCGAGTGAACAATATCTCTAACGTGTTTATTAACTTGTAATTGATTTGATTTTTTACTTTTCTGTTCATTAAAAAACTGCTCAATTGTTGCATTACTTTACAGCAAGGTTGCAAAATGTACTGACATACAAAATTTTTGGATTATGTATTACGAATTGTTTAAACTTTGATAAAACAACCAGTATTGGTTTAAATGTTTGATATTAAACCCAATTTAATTTTTTGTTATCGGAGATGAGTCTCCGTTACGATATTACTAAATAGATTGTTTTATTTTAGTAGATCTATCCAACCATTTATCAAACAAAATAGAAATACAATGTTAATAAGCAACATATCGATTACAATTATTTTTTTATAAGATTATATATAGTTCTGCTTTCCTTTCTAACCATTAGTCCTATACAAGGCTTATTTGGAAACTAAAGGCCGTTTAAATATTCTCGTCGAATGAGGGGCGCAGTTAGTTTAGTGCATTGTGGGGGTTGTTAATCAGCCAGGCTCACGTCACTTTACCGTACTTCTGTCATTGTATTCAGTTGTATAATAAAGCGTTAAAATGAACACTAAAAACGCCACCTAGTGTGAGGTATGCACTGGGATTCATTTTCTTTGTGCAAAAGAAGAAAATCCTGTCAAAATTTACAGTGAAAGATGCAAGGTAAATGTCCAGACATCAAGGAAAGCTGTAGACATTTCACAAATGGCCTAACAAACGTGCAGGATGAGGAACGAAGTAGGAGATCTTCTGTTGTCAATGACTATCTTGTGGAAAAAGTGCAACAATCAATACAGTAGAAGAACGTGGGTTCCCCCAAAAGCAAACAATTCAAGTAAACGTGCCGGAATCGAAAGCTGATGGCTATTGTTTTTCGGGACAGGAAAACCGGAGTGTTGGTTGATTTCCTGAAACGTGGTACGACAATTAGGGCAGACTTGTGCGATAAGACCTTAAGAAAGTTGAGAAGGACGAATCAGGAAAAAGGACAAGTATTGCTGACTTTTGGAGACGTGTTTTAACATGATAACATCCGACCTTATACGGCGATTGGCACTGCGCAAAACAATAAGATATTCAACTGGGAAATTTTTAAGCATTCCCATAGAGTCCCGACTTAGCTCCGTGTGACTTTTTCCTCAATCTTAAGAATTTTTTTAGAACTCATGGCCGTTTTTTCCACGACGACGACCTCAAAACGACAATCAAAATTGGTTTTCGTCACAGGCGGCAACCTTCTATGACGAAGGTATACAAAACCTTGTACCACTATATGATGAGTGTTCAAATTTGAATGGTGACTATGTTGAGAATTAGTATAGGATTGTATCTAAGATGTAAGCATACTAATAAATTTTGTTCAACTTTACATTTTTTAATTACGGCCGATCGGCCCTTAATTTGGGATTAAGCTGCGTATATAGTGGAATCACCAGAAAACAATTACTGTAAATAATGTAGCAAAAAAGTAGGGCCTTTCTGGAAACTACATTCCTACTGCATCCTGTATACGTCAGTACGAATGTGAATACAAGTTTATACTGTATTTTTATTAATTCCTTGAGATATTTTCCACATACTCAGATTTTTAATTGGATATTTCCTGATGACACATTTTGAATGCTTTGGGTGGTTGTTAGTGGTTCGCGCCCTTGCATATAATTCCATATTCCCGAGTACGTAATTTGTTTTATAACAATCCTACCAACAGGGCGTGTGAAATTTCAGCGCTCTGCACAATATTAATTTCTTTTTAACTCAAGGTATTATTAGAATTAAAATTGGGTTCAGTACAGAAAAAAAATATCTTTTTAAAGAACGGATGTTACGGGTCAAACGAAGCTTTTCTACAGGGTGCGTCGGAATAAGTAATCTTAATACAAACCTGCAGAAGTTCCTCGTTTTAGCGCAGCAAAACGGCAGTTGCTCTCAGTAGCTCAGTCGAAGGAGGGGTGGTTCTCAAGAGTTTGCTCATAAGAGGGAAAGTAAAAGGTCGAAGTCTTATACAGGGTACGTCGAAGAAAGTATGGGCGCCACCTCTTCCTGTGTCAATGATACAGAGCCTTCGGGAAGAGGGCGAAAGCCTGCTACCTTACGGGATGTTCTATTCTTACCTTCCTGGGTCTCTCTTTACATACAGGGTGTACAATAATAAGTCGCGATAAAAATTATAAGCATATATTAAGTAATAAAGACAAGTTTTTGGACTGAAGGTCCGGATACAACAAAATGAGTAAATAAGGACCAGATTCGATCCACAGTATAAGTTAAAAATTAATAGACAGAGTTTTCGGAGCGCCCTGAATGATTTTCTCTCCGGGACTGGCTTACGACATTTAGGCATTCAGCTGCGTTTACCAGTATCCGTAGAGCTCACATAAAAACATGCACAAATACATTTTGACATTGACATTAAAATAATCAAGTGGAGTGGTATAAATATGAATTATGCCACTTAATGTTGCTTAGCCTTAAATTGCAAGCATGAAATGTAGATCGGAGACCGAAGTCTTTGTCGCACCAAGAAAATGCACTGCGTTCTTTTGCACTGATAACATACAAGCGAGGTACAAAGTTGCTTTTACCTTGCACGTTGTAGAATTACCCAGGTAGGCTTTGAAGGGTTGTAGCTGTCAGGGGGAAGTAAGAGGATCGGTCAGCTAGGCGGGACTTCAGGCGTCGAGAACGGCACAGATGGGCTCAAGCGGCGGGCTTCGCCGGGAGATTGTAGATGGGCCTTTATATCCGTTTGGAACGAGAAGAGAACACTCAGGGTTCCCTAACTTTTGCAATTGTCTATCGTGACTGGTTTAGATCCGACACTAACGGTCGTAATTCTGGTTCACAAGAACGAAAACGATACGGCACCAAAAATGTCACGAATAGGTTGCTACCCACACTTTGCGTGCATTTACCTTTGGGTCCGCTAGCCGACTGTCGCGGGGAGGGAAAATTTGGCCGCTGCCGGGCCGACAAAATGCAACGCTGCAGTTTGGAAGTTTGTTCGAACATTTGCCTGCAGACATGACGTTGTAAAAACCAGAGTATTTGGAAGCATCGAGACAAAAGAAGCATTGTAAAGGGGAAAAACCGAGGTTAAATTCTTGATGCTGATTACAAGAATCTTGGCGTCGATGAAACTTCAGAATTAAAACGTAGTTAAACCATTGAGTTAGAAAACGTAGTTAGAATTATAGAATTACCAAAAATAGAATAGTGAATTAAATGAACATAACACCCCCCTTTCTTGAAGAGGATTTCCCCGAAATTCTCTTGAGAAGAGAGGAAATTCCGGTGGACGAACAAAACAAGGTACGACGGGATGAGACGTAACGAAAAAACAACCTAGAGCTAAGTGAAATCCCAAAATCCCAACCCACGAAAATAATATCCTTACTGCTGTGGTAAGATGTCCCACCCCTTCACAGCAGACGAAAGATTGGGGAAAGACCCAAACGAAACCAAAGAAAGTAGAAGGGCGGAAAGAGGACGAAGAAGAAAACAGGGGATGGTTGTTGGTGATCAGTCAACAAAGGGCTGCAGAACGCAGTGGAAAAACGAAGAAGAAAACCAAAGAGAAGAGAAGACCATCATCAGACATTCATACATACAAAAGTCAAATCCGGGTAAATAAAGTCACAATCGGGAAAGTCTTACACCCGAGCAGGGTTCCGTCCAACCTGCCGATACAACTCGGGGAGGAGTTTAGGGACAAGGGACTTGAAGACGATTAACGAAAACCAAATGAAGAGAGTGTTCTGTGCGTCACGGGATCAGCACATCACGGTAGCCTCACAACAAACGGAATCATCAAACGTAACAAGCCCAAAAGGGTTTCAGGGTACGAAGCGAAGAATAAAGGCAAAATTGGTAGTCGAAAAAAGAACAGTGGAAT
>JABXWE010084740.1:0-11015 GCA_014611495.1 Limonius californicus
ATCGTATAATAGCAGCTTGTCAAACAATTCGTCACACACCCGGAATTTTTGAACGTGTTCGGCAATCAATGCGTCGCAGATTAGAAGCCTGTATTGATGTTGGGGGTAGTCATTTTCAACAACTGTTATAACTTATTGTTGTTGTTGCTATTGTTGTTTACATGGCATTATTGTCCTATTGTTAATTGCATAATATTCAACGCCCTGTATCTCGGAAACGAGGCATTTTTAGAAGCATGTTTATATGAACTTTTATTCTTATTTTTATGCAAGGAATCTCACCCTGAATTTTTTCGCAATATTAATGATACACCCTGTATAACAAAATTTTGGATATATACATACAGGGCCGTTTTATCCATTAAGTTAACTAGGCACAGTGCCTAGGGCCTACGAACGTTTTAAGGCTTACAATATTTCACTTACAAATAATCTAATTGAAAAAAATGATTAAAAATATTGGACACACAGGCCTCTAGAAATAAAAGTGCCTAGGGTCTACGAAGGTCTTAAAATGGCTCTGTGCACATAATCAAAAGACAATTAAATATTTAAACAGAGATTAACCATAAAGACAACATATCCATAATTACAAGAAGAACCAGAGGACACCAATTGCAATTTGTTGTATGATTTTTGCAACTTAATAACTAAAGAATAGATTATTTTGTTGTTATATGTAACCTATACTTAGTTTTTAATATATATTTTGGAAAGCCTGTTCCAGTAGTATTTAGCAGTTAAGCAGAATATGAACTGTCAAAATAGTTACAATACTAATTAAAAATGATTCAAGTATTATGTCAGTATACAAATTTATGAATATGTAGGGTTTATTAGAGTTAGTTGCAAAAATAATCAAAATATATGTACTGAGAAAAATGTTTACACAGAGTGATTCTAAACATGTTAAAAACTTTAAACACGTATAGCTGAGGTTATTTAGCCCCTAAATTAACTAGTAAATTTTTACAATTCTGAACTGTTATGGGGATTCAACGTTTTTTTATATCAATTCACTCAAATGTAAATAATTTTTTTGTTTCTTGTCCGATTTTGATAAACTTTGTTCTTTTGGAAAGCTAACAGTCCAAGCTTCAAGAGCAATGTACAATTGTGTGTAAAATTTGACCTAGAAGTGAAAAATTTTCTTTTACCTGCGGCTATTGTTGAAGCAATCCTTTGGTGCTGAATTTCAGGGGTCCTCAAACAGCTACTTATTGAAAGTAAAGAATTTATTTGTACATATTGAACGTAAATAAGCATTCAATAGATATTAGTAAAGTTATAATAATTAGTGGTATGTCAAGAATTAATTTACTTAATAGTTTGGGTATTTTACATCAGTTCGTTGATTGCGAGCTGTCGGAGTACCACTGGATGAAACACTGCGTGTAATTCCTTCTAATGCCAGCTGTGATGCTTAAGTTAAGAGGATTAGAAGTCATAAAATTGAAAGTTTTCGTTGGTATTAAGAAACCAATTGAGGTCTTCCTTGCATTCTTCCATATACGGGATCCCACTCCATGATAGATTTAATCACTTTACTGTTATCCATTCGCGTAAGATGCCCTAACCATCTCTATCTTTGGGATTTTATAAACCGCACTATGTCCGCATTTTTTATTAGGTTGTCTATTTCAAAATTCATTCTTCTCCTTACTATTCCATTCTCTTCAAGTCCACCATAAACTTTTTTTTAAACGTTTGTCTCTCCACATCCTAATTTATATTGCTGATTTAGGGTTAAGGTCCAAGTCTCGCAGCCAAACATTATTGCAGGTCTTATAATAATAACTATGTCAGCTCTACAGGCCTTTAAGGCGCAAGGTTTTGTTGGAGATAGCTCTCCATCTCTTTCTATCTTCTGCTAGGTCTTTCCATGACGTTGCTTCCAGTTCTTGTAGGTCTTCCTCGACACATGAAAGCCATGAATTCTTTGGTCTTCCTCCTGTTTCGCCCCTACGGCTCTCTTATCAGTACTTGTTTTGGTATTCCCTCGGCGTCCATTCTTGTCACATGTCGCAACCACCGCAAACGGCCTTGTTTGATTATATTTACTATGTTTGGTTCGTTTTATTTTTCTTGGACCTCCGTATTTGTCCTTCTTCTCTAGAGTCCATCCTCTCTTATTCCCCCGAATATTCTTCTTTCAAATATGCGTAGCTTTTCTATGTAGTAGCACCCACGATTGACTGGCGAAGGAAACTGCCGGGCGGATTATAGTTTTGTATAGTTTCACTTTTACCGACCTAGTAATATCTTTAGACATAAGCATTTTATTGAAGGATGCTGCACTCTGAAAACCCAATGTTGTTCTCCGTTCAATTTCACTCTTATTGTCACTGCTGATATTTCAGCTCCTAGGTATACTATTAAGTCGAGTTGCTCAAATGTTAGCTCTTTGTGTGTTTCTTCGTTTGTTATTTTCAGGTCTAGTTGCGGGTGCTGCTTCATCCTTCCCGTTACCATATGTTTTGATATTTCCTCGTTAATCTCAAATTTAGCTGCTTCCGGTTCCAGTTTCTTTATTCGTTCTTCTAGCCCCCCCTTCGTTCTTGTTATTAAGGTTAAGTCATCCGCATATGCAAAGCATTGATAGGGTGCTTTTAGGATATTGTTGTACTTAATTTTGCTGTTTCGTAGGATTTTTTCTAGCACCAGGCTAAATAGTGTCGAGGGCAGGGGGTACCTTAATCCATTTGTGGTAGTACACTTATCCGATAATCCTTGTTGAATTTTTATTTGGTTGTTGGTCTTTCTTAGCGTCATATCAATTAGTTCAGTTAGTGTTTCTGGGATGTCTAGTTCTCTTAGAGCTCGTATCATTTGGGTTCTTTTTATTTTGTCATATGCTTGTCTATAATCGAGGAATAGCATGTGTAACTGTATATTCTTCTTTAAACACTTTTCTTGGATTTGACGTGGCGTGAAGATTTGGTCTATGACAAATCTGTTTTTCCGAAAACACATTGATATTCTCTTAAAACCTGTTCTGCCTCATCTTTTAATCTGTTGTTGGTTAGTGTGGCTAGTATTTTGTACGTTACAGTGAGTACTGACATGGGTATGTAATTTTTACAGTTTATGCGGTCTCCCTTTTTGTACATTCAGGAATTACTGCTTCGCTCCAGCTCGCCGGCATTCTCTTATTTTCCCATATGGAAATGATTAGCTTAAATATTATTTCTGTAGGTTGTTTGCCTCTTGATTTATGATCTCGGCTTGGATGTTGTCACTGCCGGGGTTTTTGTTATTTTTCATTGCTTGTAGCATCTTTTCTACTTCTGCGAGCGTGGGTGGGTACGTATGCTCCCTTCTTTGTACGTTGTTTTCATTTATTTCTTCTTCCTCTGTTCTCTCTTCCTTATCCGTTAATACTTTTTTGAAATATTCTAGCCATCTATGTAGCACCTTTTTTTCTCCTCCAATAATTTCTTCGTTACTTCCGCGACACGTAGATATCTTTGCTTGGTACCCTTTTTTATGTTTCCAACTTTCTTGTATATAATAGTCTGAACTCTTGTCTACTGTGAGCTTCCTCAATTTCTCTCAGGAGTTCAAGCAGGTAAGCACGTTTTTTGTTTCTTCACAAGCTTCTTCATAATCATCTTTAACTTAGCGTTCTTTCTCAATTCTAATGCGTCTTCACATTCTTTGTCGAACCATGGCTTTCTTTTTCTTTCGTTTTCCATTTTCAATTCTTTTTGCGCCGCTTGTTTTATGGCGTGTTGTGCTATTTTCCATTCGGTTTCTAAATCTTCCTTTATCGTCCTTTCTTTAATTGTTTCATCCTTTAGTGCTCCCGGGTTCCATTTTTCCTTCTGTTCACCTGTTTTTTTCTCCTCTGGTTGTTAGGTTTATGCGTACCACAAAATGATCAGAGTTGATATTCGCTCCTCTACAGCTTTTTACGTTGGTTATAATGGCGGCATGTATTTCTGCGATCAGGACATGGTTTATTTGATTTGTGGTTTTCCCGGCCGGACTTCTCCACGTTCCTTTATGCTTTAAGTAAGTTGCTTTTACTATCAAATTCGAAGTTTATTAATCTCTGTCCGTTGTTATTTGTTGTCTCTTGCTTACTAAAGTTTCCGATCATCCGTTTATTTCTTTCTTGTTAGAAACAATACAACAATTTTTATGTCATCACTCGGGATTTTTTGTACTCGGTGATTTGTTTTTCATAATATTGTTCTTTTTCTTCATCTTATGTTTCTTCTATGGGGGCATGCACATTAAGTATACTAATTTTCCTAAATTTTCCTCTGAGTCTTAGGTAGCCTAGTCTGTCATTTATTTCTCTGAAGTCTATCAAGGCGTTTCTTATATTTTCCTTTATTAAAACCCCGTTTCCTAATTTGTTTTTACTTCCTCCACTATTGAGGAATGTATAGTCTTCTATGTTAGTTACTTGTTTTTCTTTTATGTTTGTTTCTTGAAGTGCTATTAGATCTATTTTACAACTTTTCATTTCCTTAATCAACTGCTTTAATGCACCTGCTTTGTTTAATCCCCTTACGTTCCATGTTGCTAAACTTATTTTACACCCTTTTTGTGTGGTTCTAGATTTTGGGTTAACGTTGTTTTTTCTGTTCCGTCGCAAGTCTGCTTTCAAGCTTATTTTCGTTACCGTGGATCCGTCCTCTACTCGGCTATTTAGTTTTTTGGAGTGGTGTTTTCGTTTCTTTTCAGGCTACCACCATCCTCGAGGACCACTTGTAATTTACTCCGTCTATTTCAAGTTTGCGGTCTTATATACTTATACTCTTATATATTTTTACTTTCGAAGCGTGTTTCAGTACTTTGGACTGCATAAGGTAGTTGTGTACATAGTAATTCCTGTTTCCTGCCAGGATCCTTTTTGCTATTTCTTCGTCAAGATTATTCTTTGAATTTAACTGCGATCCTAAATACACAAACTCTTTGATTTCTGCAGGCCTATAGGTTCCTGTCCACAGTGGAAGGATTAGCTCTGAAGCCGTTCTGATGGTCTCTTATTTGGTTTTCTGCCTATTTGGCTACGTACGCGTGATGCCCGGAGCAGACGTGAATTCAGATCGTTTACTGATGAGGGCAAAAATTGCAGATAACATTTTCAAAAAATATGAAGAAATTACATAATCGCAGAGAAAGATACAATGTATAATGGCTTCAAAAAGATAGTGCACTCTCCGAACTAAAGAAAAAACTCATAAGAATGGAGGAACCGGGCGAAGAGAGCGTAGAAGAAAAATGGAAGAAATGTAGAGATATTTAACGAATCTGCTAAACATACAATTGGAATGCAAAAGACGAAACAAAAACCATGGATGTCTAAAAATAACTGGGGCAAAATAGAGAAAAGAAAGCAAACAAGACAAGAGATAATTAACAGCTGGAGATATAGCCAAGAAAACAGAGGTGGAAACTAGATATAAAGAGGAAGATAAAGAAGTGCACGAAGGGTTAAAAGAGAATACCAGGAAAATATACTAAAAAAAAGGGAAGAAGCAGCAAAAAAAGCATGACCTTAAAACGATGTATAATACTACAAAGAAATTAAGTGGCAAAAGAAGTAATAATATGACACACGTACAAGACAAAGACGGAAAAATCTTAAAGAAGAACAGGTAATGAATACATGGATGGAGTATTTTGATGAAATATATACGAAACATGATCTACTGAAAGATGAATAAATGGAGGAAAAAGAAAATCAGCCGATGATGGATATAAAACTTACCGATTTTGTAAGAGAAGTGCAGACAACCATCCAACAACTAAAAAACGGGAAGGCGATGGGCGGAATACCTGCGGAGTTATTAAAAGCAGATACAGAAACATCGACAGAAATACTAATTGGACTGATAAACAAAGTATGGAATGAAGAAAAGATGCCAGAAGAGTGGCACAAGGAATAATAGTGCCTTCTTCTTCTTCTTTATCTTTGTCCCCATTTATACCTCATGATGTTGGGTCTTTAATCCATCTCTTAAAGGTGTTCCTTTCTCTTGCCATTCTCCGTATCTCTATGGTGGTTTTTCCTTTTTTTCCTTGCCATTTCATCTATTGTTTCTTCCCACTGGATTCTCTGTCTACCCCGTTTTCTCCTTCCTTTCGGACTCACACTGAACATTTTCTTGGGCATTCTTTCCTCCTCCATGCTAACCAAATGACCGTACCAGCTAAGTTGATTTTCCTCTATTTCTTCTACTAGAGGTTTTAAGTCTAGTTCCTCTCTAGCGCTTCTGTTACGTATCCTATCCCTTCTGGTTTTTCCTATTATCTTCCGGAGATACCTCATTTCTGCAGCTGTTATTTTGGATTTATGGTTAGCCAGCATCGTCCACGTATCCGACCATAGTTGAGTGTAGGTGTGTAAATGGTTTTGTGTAGATGTATAGATGTAATTTTGTTTTGGTGCTTAATTCCTTCCCTTCTACTGGGGTATTGTTTATTTGGTAGTAGACTCTACTAGGTTTGGATATTCTGTTGCGTATTTCTTGATCGATCTTACCGTCTTTATTGATCATAGTTCCTAGGTATTCGTATTTTTCTACTAGCTCTAGTTGTTGTCCATCTATTCTTACGTCTATGTTTTCTTCTCTATCTTCTTTTGTGATATGTAGAATCTTACTCTTGTTCTTGTTTATTTCCATTCCCTTTTCTTGTAGGCAGATTTGAATGTTGCTTTATAAGTCATTTACATTGCCTGAAAAGAAGTGGACTTAAACTGTCGCCTTGTTTGACTCCCTTTTCTGTCCTAAACTCTTCCGATGTCTTTCCGTTTAGTCTAACTATTCCCGTCACGTTGCTGTATATGCTTTTAATTACTCTTTGTAATTTTGAATTTGTTCCCAGTTCATCTAGTGTGTTCCATATATACTGTCTTGGCACTTGGCATTTCGCACACAAACGCTGCTTTTCGATCTAGGAAAGCTAAGTACATATCCATGTTTCTGTCTACTGTTTCTCTATCGGAGAATACCTAAAACCGTCGGTCCCCTTGGGTTAGTGCGCCATGTCACTAACTACCTCAAACAGGGTTAAAGTGGCAGCAAGGTGTGGAACCGAGTATTCGGATATCCCCCCAATCATTTCCCATACGGAATTTATTTATTTCTGTTATGGTTCTGAGAGTATATATGTCACCTTGCGTTTGTCTGTTTGGTCGAAATGCTCTTTGCTCTTCTTCGAGTTTATATTCGACCACAACTCTTAAAACGGTTTTTAAAATTTTTGAGTATAAATTGACCGCGACTGGTGCTAAGCAGATTGCCCTGTAATTATCGCAGCTAGTTGTTTCTCCCTTTTTGTGGATTGGTATGATTACATTTCTTTCCCATTCTTGGAGTATTGATTCTGTTGTTCGTGCTTGTTGAAATATTTTCTGTAGCCATCGTTCTACTGCGGGTCCCCCCATTTTTAACAATTCCGTTCGTATGCTATCTTCACCTGCTGTTTTTCCATTATGGGTTTCTTTCAGGTCTCTTCTTACTTCTTCTTCACTTATTTCCTCCTCCGTATTTTCCTCTCTGCCTCCTTGATTTGCTGGGTTTTCTAACAGTCTTTTTACGTCTTCCTCATCTTCTCGTGCTTTCAATTTTGCTGCATAGTGGCGCTTCCATGTTTTCGGTATGTTTTCGCTGATCGTTTGTAATTTTCCGTTTTGGTTCCTTATGTTTCGTATCTGTTTTGATCTGTTCCCTTTTAACTTCTTGACTATATTCCAGAACTGTTTTGGATTTTTTCATATAATTTTCGTTTAACTTATTTCCGAATTCTTCCCAGGAGTCCAGTTTTGCTCTTTTTACGGTTTCCTTTGCCTCTTCTCTTGTCTTTCAGTATGTTTCTTGATCTTCAGCAGTATTTGTTCTTTTGAACCTGCATCAGGCTTCTTTTTTTCTGTTTGATCTTGTTCTTAACCGTATCGTTCCACCATTTGATTTTTCTTAGGTTCTGCCCTGTTTTCACTTTTTTTGTACGGCATATTTCGTTTGCTGTCAAGGCTATTGTTTCTTTGAGCTTTTTCCATCTATTGCTGAGACTCCAATGTTTTTCTGTCTCTGCTTCTTGTTCTTCTAAGCTGTTTAATAGTAATAGTGTAAATACCAGAAAAAGGTGTTCAAACCAAGTGTGGAAACTGGCGTGCAATAACATTACTGAGTGTGATTAGTAAGACAATGACGAGATTAATATTAGAGCGAATGAAAAGAAAGATTGATGGAGAATAAGACACAATCCGGCAGGATTTTGGATGAGCAAACAGTCGAATAGCAAAATAAAATATATACTAATTTCCTGGATTTCGAAAAAACCTTCGATGGGGTAGACAAAGACAAAATGTGGATAATACTGGAAAAATATGGAATTCCACCAAAATACATCAAAGTAATTAAATTATTTTATGAAAATTATTCAGCACAAATACTACATAATGGGAAACGTACAAAGAAAATAGAGATAGAAAGTGGGGTCCGGCAAGGATGTGTTCTGTCGCCTATATTATTCATTATATTGATAGACCCGATTATGATAAGGACGGTACGCAACAAAACAAGCGTAATGTGGAACTTCTTAAACAGCTCAAGGATCTACAGTTCGCAGATGACGCATGTTGGCCATCCGAAAAGAGGCAACATACGCAAAAGAAAACCGAAAAAATAGCTAAACACGCCAAAAGAATAGGAATGAACATAAATGTGAAGAAATGAAAAATAAGGATCAATACGCCAAGACAAATGGGAATCTACGTAAATGGAGAAGAAATAAAGAATGTTGGAAAAATGAATTATTTGGGACGTATATTAGATAATAAAGGCAAAATAGATGACTATGTTGAAAACAGAATAAAGAAAGCAACAATCGCGTATCACATGTTAATAAATATTTGAAAATCGAGAGCTAACACCTAAAATAAAAATTAGGAGAATTAATTATTATTAAAGGCTGTACATTCCCGTAGGAATTGAAGCCGCCCCTAGAGGCTCTTTTGACTATTTCAGTGTTGGTGGTGCGTCATTCTACTACACTACACTACAGTATTTCACTACACTTTGCTCCCTTTGCTCTCTCTTTTCCTTCCTTCTTTTATAAGTTGATGCGTCTTGCTGCTTTTCTCACTATTTTTTTTCAATCTCTTCTGTTTCTCATTTTCTTTCCCCATCCTGTGACTTTCATTCTTTTTAAGTCTTCCACTACTTGTTCTTCCCAGCGTACTTTTGGCCTCCCCCTTGGTCTCGTTTGTGGCTTCCACTTTGTCATCTTTTTCCCTACTTTCTCCTCACTCATCCGATTTATATGTCCGTACCACCTTATTCTTTTGGATTTTATTACTCTGACCATATTCTCGTTTTCTAATATTTTCCCCAGCTCTCTATTCGTTAGTCTCCTATATTGTTCTTCGTTTATTTACTTTCCTCCAAATATCTTTCTTATTATTTTCCTCTCAAAAACCTTCAGCTTCTCTTCGTCTCTTTCTGTGAGGCACATATTTTCCGCCGCATACGTCATCACCGGTCTTATCACTGTTCTGTATACTCTTAATTTCGTCTTTTTAATTATCTTTTTATTATTCATTATCATTTTGTGTCCGTAGTATGCTTTATAGCCCGATCGTATCTTCTGTTCTATCTCTTCCCTTTCTATTTATTATTGTCCCTAAGTATTTATAACTTTCTACTTCTTCTATATTATAGTTTCCTATTGTTATTACTCTGTTGTTAACTCGTTTCTTTTTTCTTGTAATTTTCATGTACTTGGTTTCTCTTGGTTTATTTCTAAACCTCTTTCTTTTGCTTCTTTACTTATCATATCCATTGTGTCTTCCAAACTTTTCCTATCCCTTGCTATCGGTGCTATGTCATCGGCATATGCTACCACTTGTATCGATTTCTCAATTATTGTTCCTTTAATTTCGCATTCTTTCATTATTCCTTCTATTGCAATATTAAACAGTGTTGCCGATACTCCATCTCCCTGTAGTACTCCTTCATATATTTCTAGTTTTTCTGTTAATCCTTCATGTGTTAGTACTTCTGCTTTCAATCTTTCCATAGTCATGTCTTATCAGTTTTTTAGGTATCCCCATTTTCCTCGCATCTCTTTTAATCGATCCTCTTTTAACTGTATCGAATGCCTGCCTGTAGTCTATAAATACTATTTCCACCTCTATGTCTTGTTCATAGCACTTTTCTACTATTTGTTTCAGCGTATGGGTTGCATCTATTGTTGACCGCTCTTGTCTGAATCCATTCTGGTACTCTCCTATTCTTTCCTCTGTAAACTTATTTAACTTTTTTAATATTAATGTTGTTAGTATCTTATACACTAAATTCAGTAGGGTTATCCTTCTATAATTTTCGCAAAACGTCAAGTCTCCTTTCTTTGGTATTGGTATTATAATTCCGGACCTCCACTCCTCGGGCATTTCCTCTTTCCTCCATATTTGCTTCATTAATTCGTAGATCCTTGTTTAATCTCAAATTAAACATGAATTTTTTGAATTATTTTAATTGTATTCTGTAATGATCTATTGACCTGATTATGAAATTGTAGGTTTTACATTTCAGCGTAATAATTATCATTGCATAGCTCAGGTTACACAACATAATATAGTAATTTAATGGAAATGCAACTCAGCGTCAGCAGTTGAGTAAATTGCACTTTGAAATAGGATAGTATAATGCTGTTTTTAGCTTTAATTATTGTATATAAACCAAGAAGTTTTTTAATAAAGACAGTCAAGAACCAAACTCGTTCTTACTCCAACACGTTCTATGACCAAAGCCTAAAATCTCTGGGGGTGAGGCTGCCCCCAGTATAGAACCCTTCAGTTATCAGTGACATGACTACAACGTCTTAATTCCTTGACCCCAGTCTGGGCTAGGAGCTGATTAACTCAACTAAAGTGTTTTTAAAAGAAACACTTAAAAAAAAACTTCACAGTAAATCATAATCTAACTGTTGAAGATTTTTTTTACATGGTCCTTCGAGCCAACCTTGAACTAAGCACCGCCTTAAGTTGCAACAAC
>JABXWE010084782.1:0-11842 GCA_014611495.1 Limonius californicus
TAGGTGTCTGCCTTAGCGCTAAGGAGAAGCACATCGTAGCGAAGAGGCCGATGCCCAATAGTTGGACAGAAAGGATGCTGATTTGATTTAATTATATTTATTGCCTTGGGTCTCCACATAATATTATATATTACATTGATAGTAAACTGTCTAGAACTAGGGTGGTTCAGTGGCAATAGAGTCAGGATTTGGATGTAATAGTTCTAACGCTTCACGGTTCGAATCACTCCAGGGGTCAGAAACGTTTTCTAGTTTCCTGTGTGGTCGGTACTGGTCCCGTTCTCCATTTGCCACCCTAAGGTGCCGTATCCTAACTGATGTTAGCGATCATCATTGATATTCTTATTTTAGACATCACTGCTTTAAACAAATCTTGCGAAGTGCATCTATACCATTGTCGGAGGTTTTTGAACCATAATATTCTTCTTCTGCCCACACTTCGTTTACCTCATATCTTTCCTTGTATAACCAATTGTTGTAATCGGTGCTTATGTCCTCTCATTATGTGGCCAAGGTATTCTAATTTCCGTTTCTTAATAGAGAAAAGTAACTCCCTATCTTTGTTCATTATTCGCAGGACCTCCTGGTTCGTTATTCTATCTAGCCATGATATTTTTAGTATCTGCCTATAGATCCATAGCTCAAACGATTCTATTTTCTTACGGATTTCTTGGTTGAGCGTCCATGCTTCCATGCATACCGTATAACAATACGGGGAAAACATATCATCTTGTTATGCTCATACTGGTTTCCAGGCTTAGGTCTCTATTCATTATTTATTTTTTCATCATTTGTTTCATTTTAATGAACGTTGTTCTCGCCGTTTCAATTATTACTCTTATTTCGTGCGTGCAATCCCATTCATTATTCACCCATGTACCTAAGTATTTATATATATTCACTCCCTCTATACTCAAATTGTTAATTCTTATATCGGGAATATGATTGGGTGCTTCTGTGATCACTATGAATTTAGTTTTTGTTAGGTTCATTTGGAGTCCATATCTCTTGCTAGTCTCGTTCGTCCGTTCTAGAAGTTTCTGTAAATCTGGTGCATTATCTGCTAGAATTACAGTATCGTCTGCGTATCTTAGATTATTAATTGCTTGTTCATTGATCACTATACCACCTTCTTCCTCTGTCAGAGCTTCTTGCCATTGGGGATCAAATTAATGGCACTTTTCGTGTCACGGTCGCACTAGAGAAGTAAAAAGACTTCACACGCATTCACAGGGAAGGTAAGTAAGGTTGCGCACCAACAGGGTAACCCGCTCTGTTGTACCTACCAGAAACTAGCTTAACCTTGCCTCACACCAAAGTAACAGACCTACAAGGCCAATAATATAATAGCTGACTGACTATTACTTTACGAAAGAGAACCGCCTTAATGTACAGTTGCTCCGATGTCGATATTTGAAACGCTGGTCTCTACCATAAAAGCTTAACGCACTAACATTTATCCCGCGGGACTCTGCCAAAACTGGTAATTATAGAAAATATGCTGTTTGAATTACGTAGTAAGTACCTACACTATATGAGGTTCTAAGGTGGTTCTATAAATTACCAAGAAAATATTAGCATAGATATTAAGATGTTGAAACGTTTACTGCATTGGTATGTGTACCCATATATAATGAGGCATCTAATAATTCGGCATTTGTGCCCTCATATATTAAAGCTGTAGTTGGTTCGTCCATACACTACCTTACATGTTCAAAGACCTTATAAATGGTTTGTCTGCCGCTTCTAGTTTTACGTACTACACTTGTACTTTTAAATATATTTGCAGTATTTTTCACAGCGTAGTGGAACTCTACCTCCATGAAACCCATATCAGGAAACCGCTGGTGAAGATCATCAATACAAGCTCGGAAATAGTTTTGTTTTCCTCAATGAAAACCATTTTAGCTCATTGTAGCTACTGAAATGAATTTTACAATTTGACTGTGTAATTGTAATAGCCTGACCTAATTAATTACATTCATTTTGTATTCCGCAGTCAACTTTCATTAAATATGTTGTAGAGTTTACCACAAATTACATCGCTTGTGTATTCCACAAGAACTAGTGCCCATTCCTATATAAGTGTTGCTGATAATTTTTGCAAGGTGCGAAGATGCATCTCTAACCTTTAAATTCCTTTCCCTAGAATGTTTATCATTACCGTAGGTTTACGATTAGTACCAGTAAGGTGGTTACTAATAATGTAAACTATATGAGAACGTGCATTATTATGCATTAATACGAAACTTAGGCCAAAATATTGCTGTACATTTAATATACTTATTTTATCACATATATATATGAGCACATCAGTTTGCAGAACTACAAAGTGTATGCAGCTATTCAAACATAGGTGAATCACAAACTTTTGAACCATCATCATACCTTAACAAAACATATGATATTGCATTGAATATATCTTCTCCGTCGCTTAACAATAACCAAGTAGCGTTGTTCAGGTAGCAGTTCAAGAGTATCGTCTTTTCAGTAGTAGTAGTATTCCTATTATTCGGACGAGGAACATAGAGTATTTGGAAACCTCTTTGATTTCCCTTTTTTTTTTGCCAATGCTATGGTCTTGTTGGATTCTTATTCGATAGTTCTCTTCTATGTCGTATTTGGATGTCCCTTTTTCCCATTCTCCTATCTTCGCCTATCTTCTCCTTCCCTTAGTAATAACCAACTATCGTTGTTCAGGAAGCAGTTGAAGAATACGATCTACTCTACAGTAGTAGTAGTAGTAGTAGTATTACTATTATTTGCCCAACAAACATACGGTATTTGGAACCCTCTGGATAGACTATGCTGTGGTCTTGTTGGAGTCTTTTTCGATAGTTCTCTTCTATGTTGTATTTGGATGTCCTTTTTACTATTCTCCTGTGGGTCCTTCCTGAACAGTGTCATCCCTCTAGTGCAGCGGTTCCCAAAAGGTGGTCCGCGGAACCCTGGGGTTCCGTGGAAGGGTCACAGGGGTTCCGGGAGTTAAAGCGTGTATCGTCGCTGTAAAAAACAAGCAGCAGACAGCGCGCCGATAAGCGTGGGCCGCGGCCGCGCAGCTGGGACGGGCGCGTGTATTGTGTATTCCTAATTGTATGCGGTCTTGAAAATAAAATTATTATTAATTCACTTTTGATATAGTCGAGATGGGGATCCGCCAAAAAAATATTGATCAATTAGGGTTCCGTAGTCAAAACAAATTGGGAACCGCTGCTCTAGTGAACATCTTCATAGCAACTGTTAATCGTTGTAGGTGATGTGACGTTGAAATGGAAATTATTGTAAGTCATTTCTGAACACTGCAACATTTGCTTTATTATTTTATAATTAAGATGAGCACCTATATCTCTCTGGAGATCGTTTGTTGAAGATCGACTAATAACAATGCATTTACGACGTAACTAACAAATATTACTCTTTTCTTGCATTAGTTTTTTTATTCTAGCCCTTGTCTATATCTTAATTTTCCTGATATATCCATATCTTCCATAAACCACAGACTGGGATGTTGTAATATTCCAACAAGATGTAGTTGATTATATCTGTCCAAAAATAGTGTAGCAGCTTTTGACATTCATCCTTGAGGAAGATGTTGCCATAGCTGCCCTAATTAGGATTTTATGTAAATTAATATAGCATAAAAATCAACATCTTGGTGGTTTGGCAGAAGTCTATTAGCGTAAACTATGAATCTATATCATCCTTTACTGCTGATAAATAGTATATATTTGTTTGATGGCGAATAAGTTAGATACTACGTGGCAATAGCAATGAGCTATATTTTAGTTAATTAAGTTAATCTAAATAGCAATACCTATTTGATCCCTTAATTTTGTCCCTTGTGTTATTCGACGATCTTTAAAATTAAATGTAAAGAAAACCAATCAGCAAACTTTAAACGATTTTCAAACTTGCAAAGTCCGAACACTTATATCTATGTTCAAGGGAATTACCTTATCGCTTCTCCCTGGGCTATACGATTCCAACATGGCGTTTATTGATAGTATTCTGACATATCAAGGCAGATCGCAATTATTTTTAACGACCGCCGACGAAAACGTCAACCTACATCTAAAATATATATTTCTAAGATTAATTTAAGTAAAACATATAATTTATAACAAAAACATACTTTGAGAACATAAGGGAAGAACGAATAAGCTCGTTTGGTATCTGGATTAAATTCTTTTAGTCAACAATGCTTAGCAGGAAATGCCAGGTATCAAGAAAAAATACGAAAGTCGGAACTGACGCTGAGGTCTGGACACAAAGCCTCTTACAAAGCGACTTTATCAACCCTTATTTACAAAAGTATTTTAGTGCGAATTTTTTAGGCACCCCAGAGACCACATTTTGTTTTATTGCTTCGCGAGTGTAAAAAATCTATTTCACATTCTTGACGTTTCCACCGTCACCGCTGCACTAAACATCGGTCAATTATATTTTTGGTTCCAGACTTTCTTAAATTTACCGCAAATTTCTTTCAGGAATAAACATTAAAAGGAAAATGTTAATTTCGCAAAACGTGGCATAACGACTTCTGCAGTATTCGCCAACTTTAAACTGCATTTCAAGTTTGGTCGCTGCACAGATGCTGCAGGGATGCAATTCGTGCAATATGCGATTCACCAAGCGTGTATAACAAAACATCTAGAACAATTATTCGCAATTTGTTCGTACTCAGTTGAGGTTTTGAGAACGCCTTCTGTAAAAATCTCTTTTACGCGAAAACTCTGTCAATCGAGTAACTGCTCAACCAGCAGAATCGCGTAACGAAAAGGTTTCGTATGGAAAGCCATTCTATTTTCTGGTCCAACAATTTTCTTAAAATAAATATTACACAATTTAAAAATAGCTCAGATTTGTTTTTATTTCATTATACAAGGCGTCCCAACTAAAACATTATATGATTATATTTGAAAAACTCGATGAGACCGGGCAACAATAGTTTGAACGGGGACACCTTTTACCATGTAAGTAATCTACTGCTCTTCATCTCCCTAGCCCTAATTTGAAAGGTTTTTCTGGTCTCTGTGCAATCTGTATCTTATTTAGCAATTTTATCGATATGTTTTTGAGAAATGGAATTTTGAAGTTTCAGATGGCGGGCGTTGGTGTACGTTAATTTAACACTGTCCATACGCAGCCGAAATTTGCAATGCCATTGTCAAAAACAAATCAACACAATTGCTAAAAATTTTCAAAATATTGAAAGAGTAGGAAAACCTTTTAAATGAAGCATTACTTGCCACCTTTTGACATTTACAATTTTGGTGATCGGCTAGGGGGATTAAGGAAGGCAGATGATTTATATGGTAAAAGATATCCCCATTTATACTATTTTTAACCTGCGTTTCCGATTTTTAAAATATAATTATTTACAAAGTTAAGGACACAGGTTTTAGTTGCAACACTCTGTATATCCTACCTAAGTAGCATGAAAAGTAATATTTGCGAAAATTCTCAGGTTGTTATAAATTAACAAGTAACAATTTTACAATAAAATAATTGTTGTTCAGTGTCTCAGAGATAAACTTCCTTGCTCTTTGATGCTTCTATCACATCACAAAATATGTTCCTTAAGCACTTTTCGAAACTAATTTTCTGAAAATTTCATATACTGGTTTTCTCTCAGAAATGTTTCTGTATACTCTATTTCTAATGCCCAAGAACTAATAAATAACTGACAGTTTAAGGCAATTGGATTAATGGTTTTTGAGAAAATGGACCTTAACGTCAGAAGTCTCAAGAAACCATAGCAGCCATAATTTTGAAGCTGCAACACATTAATCTATTTCGGCTCAAACTCCTCACTGCCATTTTGATAGTCGTTCGTTAGAAAAAATACTCTCGAAGAGTGTCTTATTTCCGTTTCCGATTCTAGACAGTTTCGGATAAATATTTCTGTAGCTCTCCTTCTTCTTCATCTATCCGTTATGCCATGAATTGAATCTTCTGACTATACCATATTACTCCTCCCGTATTTGTTATATGATTTTCTGTTCCTAGCTAGTATTCTCGTTTCTGGTAAGATCTTTTAAAATAAGAATAAGTGTTTTACGAAGTTGTTTAGCTGTTACAGCTAAATAAACGATTATCTATGTATCTATCTATCTATCTATCTTTCTCCACTTACCTGCTATGTTTCCTATTTGTTTTCTCCACCTGCGCCGCCTGTCTTCTTCCTTCTACTTTGATCTCTGTCGTTATTGTTGGTATTTTCTTTCGTCCATTCGGCAGATGTGCCCATATCGTTTCAATTGCTTGTTCTCAATCTTTTTTACTGCCGGTTCTATTTCCAATAGCCTTCATATAATATTATTATTCATACCCTTAAGGTACTGAAGCCACTGGGGTTTATTGTTCTCTTCTTCGCGTGCTTATCCGTTCCGAATGTTTGCGATCAATATGGCGATTTGGATTTTACTGGTAGCTGCTCGGAAGAGTCCTGTGGTTGTCATGGAGAACCAAGATCTTAGGTTCTTGAGCCACGAAATGCGCCTTCGACCAGGTCCTCTTTTTCCTACTATTTTGCCTTGCAGTATCAGCTGAGGTAGTCCGTAGCGCCCCTCGTTCCTCATAATATACCCTAAATACTGCAACTTTCTACTTTTAATGGTATTAATAATTTCTGTTGTTTTATTAAGACTTTGTAGAACTTCTACGTTCGTCACATAGTCAACCCAAGAAATTCTTAATAGACGTCTATACAGCCACATCTCGAAAGCCTCCAGTTTCTCCATTGAAGCCTCAGTGAGCGTCCAGGACTGTCCTCCATACAACAAAACAGAAAACACGTAACATCTTAGTAGTCTTATTTTTGTATTGATATTTAGATCATGGCTCCTAAATATTTTTTGCATTCTAATATACGTACTTCTGGCCTTTTCTATCCTACATTTGATTTCGATAGAGTGATCTCATTGATCATTGATTGAGGTACTCTTACTTTTTTTTATTTTAGTTAGTCGTCCTTTTATACCTTACGGTGTAGAGGTGTGGAAAGTTTTCCACTTCTTCCTATCCTTCGCTAGGTTAGTTGCTTCTTCCCAGGTGATGCCCGGATTGCTAAAAACTTCTTTAAGCGACTTTTCCCATTTCGTTCGCGGTCTTCCTCTCCCTCTGCGGCCTTCGCCCTTCGTTTTCCATGCGAAATTCGGGAACCTTGTTGAGTCCATTCTGGTGACCATCGGAGTTGTCCTTGCTCTATCGTGTACTGGATGAGTTGGGAGTTCGTATTTCTTCTGATTTCTTCGTTTTTAATCCTGTCTAGCCTGGTTTTGTTTTCAACTCTTCTCAAGAATCTCATCTCCATTGCCTGCAATTGCGATTTCTGTCTGGAGTTTAGGCACCATGTTTCGGATCCATATACATATGAGTGTGGGGACGAAAGTTGATTTGAACACTGCCATCTTAGTCTCTTTACTTATCTCCTTCTTGGAAATGAACGACTTGTTTATGGCTCGATATAGTCTTCCGGTGGCTGCCACTCTATTATTTATTTCCTCGTCCATTCTGCCATTCTGTGCAGTAATTGACCCTAAATAGCTGAAGTTTACGACCTGTTCTAATTTGTAGTCATCGATGTATATTGAGTGAGTTTTTGCTTCTCTCGAGATTATCATGGTTTTCGTTTTTTCCTTATTTATTAGCATCCCCCTTGTTTCCATTTCTTGTTTCCAGATAGTTAGATTCTGTTGAAGTTCTGACTCATTTTTTGCTAGTAGTACTGCATCATCGGCATACAGTATCTCTGAGAATACTACCGGTTTCATCATCCATTGGCCCACTTTTAAATCTTTGATTTTCTGCTTGCATATTTTTGCGATGTCATCCGGAATCATGATAAATAGGTAAAATGTCCCCTTGTCTTACACCTGAGTTCGTTTTAAATAATTTTGATTCTTCGTTGGCCGTTCTGACACTCTATCGAATGCTTGATTCAGATCTAAGAAACAGAGGTGCGCTTCTTTCTGGTACTCTATGATTTTCTCTGCAATCTGTCTGATGGTAAATATTGCGTCTTGGATTCCTCTGTTCGGTCTGAAACCACACTGTGCTTCTTCTAACTGGTGTTCCACTTGGGTTCTTAGTCGCGCAGCTAATATTCTGGAATATAGTTTTCCTGGCACGCTGAGAAGAGAAATGCCTCTGTAGTTATTGCATTCTTTCGTGTCCCTTTTTTTATATATCGGGATTATTACTGCAATTTCCCATTCTTTCGGGATTCGTTTTGTTCTCCATGCCAAGTTACATATTTTTAGCAGGTGCTCCATTCCTTCTTTTCCCATGTATTTGATGATTTCCGGGGAAATCCCATCATATCCGGTAACTCTGCCGATCTTGGTCTTCTTTATAGCTGCTTGAAGTTCTGCTTTATTGATATGCCGGTCATCATTGGTGTCTACTGCCCTGTCCTCTTCGTCAGCGTTCTCCCTTGGCCCTTCTTCATCTTCTTCTCCGTTTTGTCGTTGACCGTTGTTCGCATTAAGTAAATTACGAAAGTGTTCTCTCCACCTGCCCATGATTTCAGATTTATCTGTCAAAAGCGTACCTCCGTCAGAATATATACATTTGATTGGGGATTCTTTACCTTTTCTTAGGTTCTTTAGTGTTTTGTAGAATAGTTTTTGGTTACTTCTGCTGTTTATTTCAATAAAGTTTCCAAGTTCTTCCCATGCTTGGCTTTCAGGAGTCTTTACTGCTTTTTTGACTTTAGTTCTTTGTACCTTGTAATTTTCATAGTCTGCCGATGACTGGCTGTTAAGGTACTTCTTCCATCTCCTCTTCTTTTCTTGTATTTCTCTTTTTAGTTCTTGGGTCCACCATGCTGCCCTCTTTTGATTTACACCTGTTCTTCTTGTGCCGCATACCTCGGTGGCTGCTTCTATGATTACTCTTTTGAATGTACTCCAGGCTATCTCCAAATTTCCTTCATGTGTTGATAGCATATTATTAAATTTCTGTCCGATAGTTCTGCGAATTTGTTTCTGCTATCTTCTTCTTTAAGTTTATGGATTTTCACTACCTGTTTAACCCTTTTTTGTGTGAGTTCAGTGCTTTGTTGCTCTCTTATGACTCTTTTAAGTATTAGCAGGTGGCGGTCGCTGCCTATTTCGTAACTTCTTTTTACCCTACAGTCCTGTATGTGGCTAAATTTATTTCTTTCCACTATAAAGTTGTCTATTATCGACCTTTCCGCTCTGCCTTCTTCGCATCTCGTGTATTTATGTATGTCTGTGTGCTGGAATTTGGTTATCGCAATCACTAAATTATTTGCAATGCAGCATCCTAGTAGTCTTTTGCCTGTATCGTTTATAGTTTTTTCCCCGAAAGGTCCGATTACCGTCTCCCATTCTTTGGGGTTATTTTCCACTCTTGCATTTAGGTCTCCGGTTATCATTACCTCACCTTTTCCTTCGTCTATGTTTTGTTATAACTGTTCGTAGAATTCTACTTTTTCCTCCACTTTTTCGTTGATATTTGGTCCGTATACAATAATCAGGTAAATCTCTTCGTTTCCTTCTTGTAGGTCCACCGTCAAAATCCTTTCGTTTATAAACTGCCAGCCCTTAATATTGTTCAGGTTGTTCTTATGTGTTACGAATCCTACACCTGCTCTTGCGTGTTCTTGTTCTTGTACCCCGCTGTGGAACAGTAGGAACCCTTCCTGTAATTCTTCTTGTCCTTGTTTTATCTTTTTAGTCTCTGTTATAGCCAAATATTTAATGTTTGTGCTTTTAATTTCCTGTACCAGTTCGCATTCTTTCCCATTTAATCCGCGTACGTTCCATGTGCCGAATGTCGTCATGATTTTATACTTTATCATGTCCATTGCTATGTTCTTCTTCTTTTCTTCAGTCCGGCCTATAGTACAGTTCAGTTTTTTGGGCGTTTTCTGACTCCGTTATTATTCTCATCCCAACTATATTCGTCTCCTTCTATACTTATCTTCCTATAACCCACTTTTACCTTATGTCCTTTACCTATTTCCTCCTTTGCAATTTTCCTTAATTCTGGCTGGATTAATCTCTCTTTCTGGGTCACGTCGTTAGCAATGTAAATTTTTGAGCCTTTTATTTTGTGTTGGTTCGACATTACTTCCTGTTTCCTTTCCAAATTGCCCATTTCTAAAATATTCGTTACTAGTCCGGCCTTGGTGAAAATGGTTATCACTTTTTTATCTTCGGCATCGACTTCCAGCTTATCTTTCAGGAATTGTTTCGCCGCCTGTTCTTTGAACTGGTTTTCAAATTTAACACCTTTGACTACTACATTGCATCTCTTTTTATCCTCTTCTAGCATCTCTAGTTTAGATTAGACTCTTACTTATAAGCATGTATTTGGTTTTCTTGGTGTTCAATTGTAATCCACACCGCTGAGTCGTCATCGCAATGTTTGACATAATATCTTGTATTCCTTGGAAGCTGTCCGCCAATATGACTGTATCATCTGCGTACTATATATTATTCAATTCTTCTCCGTTTATTGAAATGCCTTCTTTTGTATGTAGCAAAGCTTCCTTAAATATTTGCTCTGAGTAGATATTGAACAACAAGGGCGACAGGATACAACCTTGTCTCACCCCACGCTTTATTTCTACTGAGTCTGATAGATCTCCTTCGATTTCGATGTTTGCGGATTGATTCCAATATAAATTAATTATGATTCTGAGATCTTTGTCATCTATTTCAATGTCTTCAAGTATACGTATGAGTTTGTCATGCTTAACGCTATCGAATGCATTATGATAGTCTATAAAACAAGTGTAGATGTCGGTGTTAACATCTCTGCATTGTTAAAATAATACTTGTACGGAAAATAGCGCTTCTCTTGTGCCTAGAGCGTTGCGAAATCCGAATTGGGTTTGGCTCATTGTTCTTCGCAAAGTCTGATGATACGTCTATGAATTATCTTCAAAAACAATTTGAGGAGGTGACTCATGAGGCTAATCGTGCGATAGTCGGTACAGTATTTGGCACTAGTTTTCTTTGGTAGGGCAATAAATGTCGATTTAAGCCATTCTTTGGGTATTTATCGGGTGTCGTAGATATTATTAAATATGCCCGTCAACCAACTTAAACTGCTTACATTTAAAAGAAAACCGGTATCGTTGGGGCCCGGTATCGAACCCACGCCCGAACGTCCCGAGTTTCCCTGTGGCCTTGGCTGTAAGCAGGAGAACGACTCGCCTAGCCAGGCCCGCTGTACCTTTCATATAGTGCTGTTGGTAATTCTGCTTCCAGTACATCCCATTATTTTACTTAAGTATATCATATCTGTTGCTGTTCTTCCCGATTTTAATTTATACGTTGTTGCTCCGCATGTCATATTTCGTAATTTTCGGTCCAGCAGTTTACACAGACAGACATACATTTTGTAAAAGAAACGCACAATGTATTCCTTGAGGTCCAAAACGGGTTATCCCCCGAAACTTAAACCAAAACCCATATTGTCAGGATGAATAAAATTAGATTTACCCTGCACAATTTTATTATTAAACAGCAATCTGCTACAACTCCCACTACTAAAATAAACTCCACAGATGAAGCACTGCCGATAAATTGCAGTAAATCAAGAAACGTGATACGTGTATATGAAGAATGTCCGGCACATAAATCACGCACTGGCAATTATATTAAAAGTTAGCAACTAAGGCGTGAGCCGCAGCCAACAGTTCAGCTAATTTTAATTAAATACTTCTATTTTAAACAGAAATGCTTTTAATATAAGCCAAATCGGAGCTTGTAGATCTACGTAGGCCGTGTTTAATTATATTCTACAAGGTGGCTCGACTTGCACTCAACCCTATTAGAAGGTTTTGGTAATAATTCTGTTTCTT
>JABXWE010084787.1:0-10500 GCA_014611495.1 Limonius californicus
GAACAATGGTATAGGTGCCTTAACTGTGACGGTAATTATTTGTAATTAAATTGTTGAATAAATTTTTTATAAAACAAAGGTCAGTTTGCACTGAACACACCTCATATTAAAAAATATTCACAGAAATTCTGAAGGATGTCTAATCTACATGGCGTCATTTTGTGTCATGTAAAAATACAAATACTACTTCTATTAAATTAGAAAATTCAAAATGGTAGGATAATAAAATATGTACTAATACTGTTTATGTTACATTATTCTGCCATTCACAAACATCAAATTTAAAATAATGATTTCGCATTATAACTATAAGTACCTATAGATACAATAGAGGAACGGCGGATGCGTTAACACTTGTTCATCAGTGTATTTTACATCGAGGCCTAAGCAGATCCTGCTAGATATACGGTAGAGTCTTGCGTCTGTATATTGCTTGATATTAAAACAGATTGAGAAGAAATTGTTCGACAGTATGTATCCAATAAGTGGTTCAAGAATGGTGAAGCAGATTAACTACGTCTAAATTTAGAACAGTGTGCAAATTCTTACAAACGACATCCACCGCTTATACAGTCAATTTATAGGTATAAAAAGGTACTAAATACGGATGTAATAACAAAAACAGGGCAATCAAAGGATTATAAATTTAACAAAACTTGAAGTAAGAATTGTGGGTTGTTTATTAACCAGGAATGTCCATTTTAATAGCTGTAGAAATGATTACAAAAAACAACGACATGTGGTTAAATAATATGTTACCCAAAGTATAACAGTTTTATTTTCATCTCTTCTAGAACTGACAAATCCCTGACTTTCGAAAAATGTATCCCATTAAGAAATATATTTAAAAAATTAGTAAAAACTGTACCCTTAATTCTTACCATAAAGCATAATTTTATGGTACTAATATTATATATTCTATATCCACACCAATAAAAGTCTCTACCTTCGCTTTGAATATGATAAGTAACTCGGCGACCACACATGAATATTACCGCTGAAATTTAAATTTTTTTCGCAAATATAT
Organism: Limonius californicus; assembly: GCA_014611495.1. Classification (NCBI taxonomy): domain Eukaryota; kingdom Metazoa; phylum Arthropoda; class Insecta; order Coleoptera; family Elateridae; genus Limonius; species Limonius californicus. The sequence goes on from JABXWE010084787.1 coordinate 1,028, forward strand.
TATCCCATGCTGTAAGTAAAAATAGTGAATTGCGGATTTTGTGAAAAAGTTATTGTTTAACTTTTTGCAATATAGACTTACGCTACTTACTATTAGCTGAACATCAAACTGAACTCAATAAGTGCTTATTCCTACGTTTCTAATTACTGGTGCTCATTTCAATGCATAAACAAAGCAAGCCCTTGTTTTGTTTATGCATCGGATGAACCTGTTATCCGTAGTTGACGAGGGTTATTATATTTGGCTAATTTTGTTACTGTGAGAGGTGTTGCCTAAGTTTGACTAAATTGATGGACATCTTTAATGCAATTTTCAGTAGTAATAACCAAATTACAAGGACTTGTTAGAAACAACGTGTTACGTTACAGTAGATTATTTATAGTTCGGTCAAGGATTCTTTGTAAGCTGATTACATCATTTGCTTTGGCTGCAATACTAAAAGACATAAAACACTGATTCAGAGTTACATGTTTCTTATGTTTGTTGGTTTTGAATATAATTCTTTGCGGAGTGAGGCATTCTCTTCCCGAACGTTGAAGAATAAAGTTGAGTTTTGATTAGTGCGAGTTGTTTTATTTCCTTTTATTTTATGTTTACGCCTACAACCCTAACAGACTATAAACATGTTGAAGATGTGATTAAACAAATTTTACCATCTGAATAACTTAGTTTACAATGCTAAAGAACCGGCTTTTCAAAAACCCAACTATTTTGTCATTTATAGGCTAAAACGCGTCTTTTATAAAAGAGCTTCGCATACGTTAATTTTTAAAAATTTTGAAATTATATTTCTTTACCCTGGACAAATAAACATTGTATGAATGCTTCTACAGTTGTGTGAAAAAGTTTTACATCACCCAAGAAAATAATTATTTCTTGAAGTTTAGCTACATTTTTGGCACAGTTTCCAAAAATTACCTTTAAATATTTGATTTTAATTACTATGTCAACAACGTATCTCTTAATTAGGCACTTAGAACGCCATAGAATCAATTAAGGTAAGTTATTTTTTAAAATCCATAATCAGTTATTCGTGCATTTTCTAATAGGATCAACAAAATGCATTTAACATGAAACTTAAAAGCATAATTAGGGTAAAAAGCCATTCGGAAAGAAAAACATTAAAATTATCGGATGGAAAACGATATGAAATAATGTTTCGTCATACATAAGGCGCTTCCAGTCGTGAAACAGATATGAAAGTGCCATACAATCAATCCGCAGATATGAAAGTGATCAAAAAATACTCTGAGACCGGAAAAATTGAAGATAAACCCCTCAGTGGCCGTCAAAAAAAACATCAGTGGGAGACGACAGTGTATTGCGGAGGACGAGCCTGGCAGACAGAAGTCTGAATTCTACAGATTACCCAAAATATGTTCCGAAGCTACTGGGGTAAGTGTATGTACTTCTACTATAAAACGGAGACTTCTTCAATCTGGACTTAGGGGTTGCAAAGCAGGGAAGGAACCCTCCTATCAGAAAAACAAAGGCTGCACCGTTTGAAATGGGCAAAGGATCATAGTCATTGGGCCCCAGAACAATGGCAAAATGAATTATTTAGTGATGCATCTACCTTTAACATTAACAATCATACTGGAAACACATATGTTAGAAGATTTCTGGGAGAAGAATTTTCACGACAGTGTGTTCTGCCATTAATTAAACATCCAACCTCTGTCATGATATGAGGCTGCACGTCTTCTAAAAGTGTTGGTATTTCATTGCATTTTTCTTGAAACCATTGCTCCTTAGCTTGGCGTATTCCTCTTTGAATTATTCGTTGTGTTTGCTGATATTTTTCAGTGTTGATGTTTTTATATGTTCTTCTTTCATCCATTTACCTTCGATATGCCTGTTGTCATCCAGGGCGTTTTTCCTGTTTGAGTGCCATCTATGGTGGTTAGCAGGATTTTTGAAAAAATCGTGATTGTTTTAGTCCATATGGTTTCTACGTCTGCTATGCTGTCAGTCGATAGCTGTTCATTGGCCGTCTTTAGTTCGTCATTTAACTTTTTTGTTTTCTCATATTGTACAGGATCTTTTAGTTTCTCTATATTTGGTCTCTTACACTTCGAATACTGGATCTTCTTTAGTTTTATGTTAATCCCACGTCAGCACCAGGATAAGTTTTTACATGTATTCCATTTCTGTACCTTTTGTCTATTAGCATATAGTCAATTTGGTTTCGTACCGTATAATTTGCATTGTGTTGGGGGGGAAGTCCATGTATATAATCTTCTTGGAGGTAGTTGGAACCAGGTGTTGGATATGGTCATGTTCTCTTCTCTTCCCAAAATTGTATTAATGTTTCTCCTCTGTTATTCTGCTTTCCCAGGCATACGCTCCTACTATATCTTCCATTCTACCTTTACTCACATTGGAATTGAAATCTCCCATTTCAATGACAACTTCTCCCCTTTTGGTCAGTCTTTTCAGGTATTTTATCTCTGCATAGCATTGCTCAACTTCGCTATCGTGTTTGTCTGCTGTCGGAGATTAAACCTGTATGATATTTATATTTCTTGATTTCGGGTTTATTTGTATTAGCATTGTTCGGTTCGACATAGGCACAGCATTTTTAACTGACTTTGTAGTTTTTTTGTTGACCATAATTCCGACTCCATTCAGGTACTGCTCGAATAATATAGGGTGTAGTGTCTGATTTTACATTCTCTAGATCCAGGCCATCTCACTTCACTCAGTCCTAGTATGTTTATTCTAATTCTTACCATCTCTTGCGTTACGTTATGAGCTTTGCCTGCAATATACAAGCTTTTTACGTCCCAAGTGCCTATCTTAAAGATCTCGTTCTTTTTTAACTCCACATATGGGAGATTCCTATCCGTGTTCTTCGTTGGTATTCTTAGCACCCCTTGACCATCTAAGGTCTGCCACGGACTAAGGGCCGATTCTGTTTCACTGTTTGTAATAATTACTGTTTCTTGCGAAAATAGCACAGTAGTTTCTCGTTGCTTTCTGTGCCGCAGTATTATGGCCAGTTATACTGTTTCAGTTCCGCCCATAAGTGTACAGTAATACGCCTTTAAAGAAGTTATTTTTCAGTAGCCATATTCAGATACTGATAACACTGTTGCCTTTTGTGAGTTTGCCTGTTTGGTCCGCGGGAAGTATTTGATTTCCCTCGTACCTCTCATTACTGAGAGACTTTCCCCTATTCGCCATCTGGGGATGCTCCCTCTAGGGGTCGCAGGCTCCCCAGAGCAGAGAAAAATGATAGTACGGCAAACTGTAAACTTTTAACAAATCAATTGCAACACTGCGATACTATTTTTAAAGTTAAACGTCCTAGTAATCATATCTTCTGTTATTAGATATTTATTGGGAAAGAAGCGTCTAAACACTGGAAAAACCCTTTACTGTTCCTTTTACCCAACATACTGGGTATTCCAACTAGAATTCCGCAACGTTTACTGTAATTTTTTAAGATATGCGGGCTTAAAGGCTATCATGAATACTTACAGAGACAAAGATTTGACCAAATATGTAATAGAATAGTTAACATTTTCGCCGATGTTTGAAAAAATGTCTTTTGAATATTTCTATCGAATATTTGTGCGGCTATGTTCCATCTAGAGCTTTGCAGAGTTAGAATTTTCTGGGTGTTTGTATTTATATACACGTTCTTTGTATCTAAAATCAAAACCTCTGACTGTTATGGCCTGTATATTCAACAAGTAAATGCTTAAATACCTGATGTCCACGCATTGTTAGACTTATCTATGGCGCTGAGTAAGGTATTGAAGGTTGCTAATTCACATTTTAGCAATTTTCTGTGTTATATCTTCGAAATATGGAATGAAAGTATGTTTCACTTTACTGGAGTGACATTTCCCATAAATATTCTAAATTACAAACTTATAATATTTGTTTTAAGTAATATGCCAATCGATTTTGTTTTGTCGCCATTACTGCGTTAACTCTTGAAAAAATGTATTTTTTAGATTTAGTTAAAGATAAACCCCTAGCAAAAACATTAAAACTAAAAGAAATACGTACAATATATGAAACTTTATTAGCGAAAGAATAACATTTCGTCGTTACTATAAATAAGTAAAATAAATAATTTAATTTTTCCGCCTTTTTAATCTGAATAACTGGAACTACTACTCCTTCTGCCAGTACCACTACTAGTACTAACACTACAACTTCTTCCATCTGGAGTGCAGCCACCGACGGTAATACCGTCTCTGTCGTTATTCATGCTGGTGCCATAATAGCTTCCAGACTCATCACTACCAGCGAAGGATCCAGAGGGTCCACTACCTGAAAAGCTGCCAGAAGGTCTGCTTCCGGAAAAACTGCCAGAAGGACCGCTACCAGCGAAACTGCCAGAAGGTCCGTTCCCGGAAAAGCTACCAGAGGATCTGCTCCCAGAAAAACTGCCAGAAGGTCTGTTTCCAGAAAAACTACCAGAGGGTCCGCTCCCGGAAAAACTACCAGAGGGTCCGCTTCCGGAAAAACTACCAGAAGGTCCGCTTCCGGAAAAACTACCAGAGGGTCCGCTTCCAGAAAAACTACCAGAGGGTCCGCTACCGGAAAAACTGCCAGAGGGTCCGCTTCCGGAAAAGCTGCCAGAAGGACCGCTACCAGCAAAAGTTCCAGAACCACCGCTACTAGTGAAGACTCCACTATAAGCACCGTTGGAGTAACCGTGAAGAGCATTAAAACCAAACGGAGCTGGAATGGTAGACTCTCCTGTGTTCAGAACGTCTCCTGCAAAGACATTGAAAAAATTTATTAAATTGCTATTTGAGTTGCTAAAGAAATGAGTGGGAGACACTGTCTTGTAATAATTGTAGAAATTTAGAAAAAATGTTATAAATCTTCTAAGTTCTTAAATATTTTATTATGTTTAGTCGAGTTGAATTCTAAAAAAGGCTTAGAACAAGTAAGAACAACTTATATAATTGATAATTTGAATGTCTTACCATTTCTATCTTGGCACTGCACATTCGTATTCCAAGTGTTATCATCCGGACCTCTTTCAACTTTTGCTTTGCAATGTACTGTACCAGGTCTACAAGTAACGCCGTAGCATACTATTCGTCCCTCATTAGACTCCTTATCTGCTGGTTTGTTTATGTAGATATCGCTAGCTGAAAATAAAATATATGATGAAAATATATACGCGATGGTAATTCAAGTGCGAATGAATTTGGTATAACAACTTGTGTATCTATTTAATTTATTTGCTAACATGCTGTTTAATACTTACTACGTTCGTCATCATAATCCTGCCCTTCACAATGAAGAACAGCCAACGCAATGATAAACACAATAGAAGATTTCATTTTGATTGTTTAAAAGTTATACAACAAATGCAATTTACTTGTCAGTACTACAGCTTCAACTGCTAATCCAATACAACCAACTCAGTCTTATATAGAACTGATAATGTAAATCTGGGGATTGGGGAATTTGATTTGTAATAAACGTTGACGTTCAGTTCTGCTAACAGATGTTGGGTTTCAGACTGTAAACAAGAGATGGTGACTTCGACCTCTTGATTACGGGTTATATAGTTTCCAGATTAATTAAAAAAAATCTGTAAATAAATGAATTTATGCATGCTTATGCTATAAGCTGTTTATCAATAAGATAATTGCTACATTCGCCATAACTAAGTAATAAGGAATTTTCCGATCTAAATAAAACACACAAGGAGTCATTAGATAGCGGTCACATTTGAATTATGTGTTGCTGTTGACAAAAACCGCGTGGTAGTTAATTAATCAGCCTTTGATTGAAGATTAAAAAACCTCCCAATTTTTGTGGTTTGTTTTGCATTTGAATTTTTCTTAAAATCGTGGTCATATAAATAGCGTTTATTTTTCTTTGTGCGATATGAATATTGCGGTTTCTTACGTCATGCGGGCGTTCAAGAACAGAATATAGGCGTGATCGTTGCGGTTTTAATGTTTTAATATGTTCAGTTTCATGTGGCTAACAGAGAACATTTTGGTCAACTTTTCTGGCCAACGACGTTGCATTTAGTTGGAGTTATGTAGTCGATCGATTCAAAGACTTAGCACCTAAAATGCAGTATAAAGATTATGAAAACAATATCAAATATTTATACTAATTCTGTTAATTTTGACACAGGATTAGAAATTAGTTTATAAATACAGTAGAATCGGGTTATAATGAACCTCAAGAAATTGCAGAAATTGATTCGTTGCTACACATTTGATTTATTAGTATGTATTATCAACAACTGCATCAGAATGAAAAAAACATTTCACATAATTAATAGATCTTTCTATTACCACCTGTATCAAAATCCCTATTCTAACTAAATCATAGCTAATTTGATTTTACACAATCTTCTTACCTACTGGTTACACATGCTGTAACTTCAGAGAGGAACCCACGTTTCTTGCAAGTAGGATGAATATATGTATATTTTTTTTTTTTAGGGAACAGAATGTATGTATATAAAAGTTTCTATTGCGGGTGGTCGGTATAACTGAAAAAAACATGGTATTATTCTAATAGGGATTTTAGAAGAAATTTCAAGTTAGATCGTTATAAGCGGTGAATTGGTATAACCGGGTTCGGTATAGTCGATTTTTGCTGTAATGATAAAGTAAAAGTTCAGAGAATAAGCTCTTTCTGAAATATAAAAATATTTACGGGGCCAAAATATCAACTGCCACCACTATTCTAAAGATGACAATGTTTTATTTCCAGTATTTTACAGTTTTATATTTATATCTAAGTACTTTAGTACAGTTTGTAAGACTGTTATGTCCATTTTAAAATTTGCCGCTTTATATGAATTAATTTCTTAATTTGTTTGTAAGAATTAACAACGTTATTTTAATTGTAGTCTTATTTTGGGTTAGTGTTTCGCTATGTTGCGTTTTTCTAAGTTTGAGCGTTGTTAACAGTTTTGTTAGTATTTTACTTTCAGAAATAATTGATGGCCAAATTAGTCCCAGAATTGTTCAAGGTTTTTTCTTTGTAAGACAATTTTCGCCGATCAGACGGGATTTCTAGGAATGTCTTTGTTAAACAGTCGTAAATATTTAGGAAATATTTTCGGACTCCTCTCGAAGGTCGCACGTGTTAATTTTCGTCCTAGAACTTTTTAGAACAGGTCGTAATATGGTGCAATTATTTTGTGGGGGAAGTGGAGATTCCCGTTGCGTTTTTACGTCAGTCAGCCTTAGACCTTTCCTGGCTCCGGACCTTCCCAAATTTACATATTTATATAGGGGAGGGCCGTAAATATATCGAGTGCTGCAAGTGGCGGCTTTTGGGTTTTTTTTCGAGGGGTATCCGTTATGTGTTTCGCCTCGCTGTTTTACCAAGGGGTATAAACAGATCATCGGCTACTACCGGATTTGAAAGGAAACACTGGATTCAACCCCGGTAAAAACAATTTTTTGCGAATTGGCCGACCGCCGTTCGGCGGATTAATTTCCAAACCAGCTCCCGTCGCTCTGCGGTTACCGTTGGTGCGAGGAACGCATCCAAGTCCTGGACCCCTGGCTGTTGACTTCATTCAACATAGACTTCAGGGTCGTACCTGTGGATTTTCAACATCATCCCGTCAACTCTCCGGAATTGTGCTTGCCTCCACCGGAAGTTAAGTTAAAAACAGACTAGTTTTTGTGTGGTGTGGTGAAAAGAAACTTACGCGCGACTTGCAAAATTTGACCTAATTAAATTTTGTTTTGTTGGAACAAAAAGCGACCTTCAGTCGCGAATTGTTTTTATTTGCACTACTATTTGTAAAAAGGTAATTTCGTTTATGTTGTATGATTCCTGTAAACTCGACGCCACTGACCACGCAGAATTATTAAAAGATTTTAAATACCGTTGGCCATGGGCGGCGACTTCCCCCTTTTCTTGAACGTTCAAAGTACTCTGTTGTATTCTAGAATTATAAAATCACTTTTGCGTGTCATTTTCGTGGTACTGTCGTTCCCAATAGTTTCATTATATGTGTTTTAAAATTTACTGCCTCTTTTATTTTTGTGTACTCTGTATTTGTTTGTGTAAGAATTTTGCAAGCTCCAAATATATAGGAAGAGGCACAATAAAGGTAAGGTCAATTTCCGTAAGCTGCTGGCCTTACACGAGGACCTACAATCAGCTGGATTTGGAAGGTGGCGCCCACTTATTTTGACTTACCCTGTACACAACTAACGATTTCCTCCCGTAAGCGATTTTCGCGAACTCCCCCTACTCCTCTGAGCTAAGCTGTAGGCCTTTTTCCATCTATCTGTTTACGGGTCGTCGGAAAAGCTCGATTGGCCAGTAACAAGATGTTGTTACAAACAAAAATAATTTAGGAATATATTTCAGGGGAATGAACATCAGCGTGTTAAATAACCAGTAAACTTTTATATGTATGTAATAGCATTGGGTTTAATTTTGAGCATCTGATAATTAAATTAAAACAGTTTGACATTGTCTCAAATATTAAAACTTTACTAACAGCATCTGCAAAAGTTTAAATTACGTTAATATTTTGTTAATTGTTTGTTGCCTGACTTCGTTGAAATTCATACTTATATTTTAATAATAATAATAATAAACTCATTTATTAAATTGTGTCTGTGAATTTGGAAGGCCTCGAGTATATCCAATTTACGTTTATCATCACATAAGTGTAAACATGTTATTATATTATTTGATGTCAATGCATGACTGTGTTCTAATAAGTGTTTATCGTGGTTAGATTTTTCAGAGTGTTTATAGTTGCATAAGCGTATGAGTTCTTTGTATCTACTGTGAAAATTTCGAATTGTTTGACCTATGTATATGTCGCAGCCAGATTGAAAATTCCGTCTTTTTTTAAAACGACTAGACGTTTTACAAAACACGGCCATTTTGTCAAATCTTCGTTGAGTTACCAATATTTTACAATCCGGCTAAGATTTTTAGTCGTTTTATAAAACGACGAAGTACGTTCAGCCACATTGTCAAATTGGAAATTTTACCGTCTGTCTTACAATCTGGCTAAAGCATTTCCATCAATTTCTGAAACGCCTAACTTCTATATTTGAAATTGTGCCCGATTGTAAAATAGAGATTTGATTCCAGCCAGAGCGTTTGTTTACCCTGTTGATTAGTTTTGATTTATTATTTAATAAATTAATAATATTGTGCCAAATAATATTTTTATCATGGAGGACAGCCAAGAGGACAGCGATACCGATAAAGGAGTAGACGGAAATAATTATTATTTGAAACTAGAGGAATTTTATGCCGGTAAGTACATCAGATCTAACCTCAATCTCTCAGTTCTCTTTGCAAGCTATTGGCAGTAGTGCCAGGTCTGGGGAAAATTCACTAGATGTAGGGAATTTTCATTTGTTAAAGGGAAAAAATTGCATCGTCCGCTGGATCAAATCCAGTATTATTAAAACTACTAGGGAGTGTAAACGAAATTAATAAAGTTTTATACAGACAATTTTAACAGTGGCGGCTCGTGAGTT
>JABXWE010084792.1:0-13127 GCA_014611495.1 Limonius californicus
TACGATGTCCTCCAATACATAATAGAAGGTAAGATCGAAGGAAAACGCGCTAGAGGAAGACCTAGAACATCCTGGATGAGTAACATCAGAAACTGGACTGGCCTGAATAGGGAAAGACTTATACACACAGCCAGAGATAGATGGAGATATACCATATTGTTAGCCAACCTCAGACCTTGAGACGGCACCAAGAGAAGAGAAGAAACGCTTTGTGGTCTGAATAGTACAAATCAAGTAAAACAATTTGTTGTTGGTTACGCGTTTTCGCGTTACGAGTCACGAAAAACTATTTATTTTCATACACTGGTGATAGGTCTTGAACGATCAGTAAATGGTATGGATGTAAGCTTGAATTTAGCTACGACTGTGATATGCCCGTTTGCTAAGCAACTCATTTTACAATTTAACTTGACTTGAGTAACTATTAGTTGAATACTTTCGTTATTTGATTGCTTGATAGATTCTTATACTCGATGGATTTTACATCGAATACGTTTAACGCATACAAAATTGGAGAAGTATTTGAGTGTAGAAAACGCCTTAAATAGGGAGGTATTCGGATAATACCCAGTTCTGGATTTATATGTTTAAAATATCCTGGTACAGTATGCAAACTGTTATAATCGTTATGGTATTTATTGGTGTATTACGGATGTTGTGATTTAGGAAGCTGGTTCTGCGTTTTGTGTAATTTAGGGGTTAGTAGATGGTCGCCATTGTAGAGAACTGTGTTTGCAATATATCAAATGCGACCGTCTCCAGTACTTTTATTGAAATAACGAAAAAATAATGTAAGCTAATGGTTAAAAATTAAAATGTTTTTCCAAGTTAGGTTTTGCAAAATTCCAAAAATTCTCCGCAATTTTTTGAAGGATTGAAAGATCACTTTTTTACAAACATTTCTACGACTTGTATAGAAGTATTACTGTTATTACTCCAAAATGACGTGCAGCTCATACAAAAGCAGAACACCCACACTAAAACATGTACGATATTATTTTCCTAAATATTTATAAAGCTAACTTATCCGAATTCATAACTGAGATACTAAAAAAAAATAGCGAGAAGATTTCAGCATAACAGCAGAAATTTGTATTATTTTACAAAAATGCATTAATTTCTCACTGTATTATTTAGCAAAATATAATGGAATTAATTTGACAATGTACCCTTATATTTCCTGAAAATAGACACTACATAACGCCAATAACTGTCACAATATTCCACTTATGAAATCTTCAATTCCGAAAGTTCATGAAGGTTAAATTGGAGTTCAGAGAGTCGAGGGGATTTAAATTTAAACCTTAATTTCGCACAACTGTAAGCGGGTCTAACTTGCGCGGTTAAATGCTGAAACCCTATAACACCTCTCTGACATTACGGAAAATCGTTCCGGCGCAGTTAAATGCTGGCATGAAATCCAACCTCACAACACAGGGGCTTAGCAGAACTTTATTTCGCTACTGACGGCCTGAATTTTTTATGCGCGTGAAAAAGTTTAATTCACTTTACACCACCCCTGTCAGATATTAATTTCGCCAAATAATTCACCATTGCTAGACCAGCCGTCCCTTCATTTGCAACATAAATTGTGAGGGTTTGAAGCAACGGTTATTATTTACAATGGGTATTAATTAGTGACAAAATTGTATTAACAACTCGTTCATTAAGTTCGAAATTTGATCAAATAATTAAACTCAATGCATGCAGAATATTTGGTTTTGTAAAAAATACGTTTTTTATACAGTGTTAATTAACTAAACTATACGAAAACACTTTATGACTAGAATATATTTTAGTTAGTTTTCTATAGATAGGAATAAATTCCATTTGTTTAAATTTTATACCCATCCGGCACGCAGACTGTTTGACAACATATTTTTCATTACTAATAGTTAGTTACGAAAAAAATAATTAGTTTAGTAAAGACGTGCTTCTGCAAGCTATACCAACATAGTTTTACCATCATACTAATGTACTATCTAATTTCAATTGTATTGGAAACAATCTTTTTCATTATACCGCAAGATTTAATTACCAGTAATGGTAGTAATACAAAAAATATATTCTCTTTTCGGCCCCAGCATATGTGTTCCTCCTGGTAACCCTTGCTTTATATATAATCTCTATATTAATAATTATCTATAATATATATTTTTTTCAAATATGAGTATCTAGAGCAAGAGAGAAATTCGTTAAATACCTACGCCTTTTTAGTTTTTATAAGAACTAGGAGAGAAAAATTTCTTTTTCGAACAAACCGTTTTATTGCCTTTCAAAATATTCGCCTTTTAAGATTTATACACTTTTGCAATCGTTCAAACCAACTCTTGAAACATTTTTTCCACTCTGAAGTTGGTATCTCAAAAACATGGATTTTGAAGGCTTCAGCAGCTTTTTGAGGTAATGAAAATCGCTCTCCATGTAGGGAAAACTAAGAAGTCGTTAGGCGATAAATCAGGTGAATTCGGGCAATGAGACATTAATTGGATGTTTTTCTCCTTCAAATAATTGTTCGATGTGCTGTGAGAGAGCTGGCATTGTCATCATGAGGCATCATCTGACGTTTTCGGTTGTTTTTCCTGATTTCGTCGATGACTTCTTGCAAAGAAATTGTTGTATACCATTCAGCGTTAACTGTTCTTCGATCCTCCAAAGGAATGGTTGCGACATGTCCAGTATAACCGAAGCAACAAACGATCATTTTCTTGGAAGTGCTTCATGAACGAACAACTTTTGTGGGTTTCGGTTCATCTTGGAACACCCAAACAGTGGATTTTTGCTTAGTTTCCGGTTTATACAAATACATCCAAGTTTCGTTACCTGTTACGATGTTGTATACGGATTTACCAGTTTCTCGGTCGAATTTTTTGAGCATTTCCTTACACCAATTAACACGACCCTTTTTTGAGTTTCGGTCCCTTGGGGAGCAGATCTTTCTCACATCTATATGTTCATGCAAAATCGAATGTACTGCAGTCTTCGATATGCCTACGAATGCCTCTATCTCACACTGTAAGTCACATGCCGATCTTCTTCATTCATATTGCGCACAGCACCGATATTTTTTGAAATAACAACCGATTTTGGTCGACCTTCACGAAATTCATCACTGACGAACGCACCACCACGACGAAATTCTGTTAACCAATTGTAAACAGTCTTTTCTGATGGTGCTTCATTACCAAATGTTGAACGAAGCAATTCTACGCACTGTTGTTGAGTTAGGTATTTACGAAAATCGTAAAAAATCATCCAACGTGAAATTTCCATTTTTACACAAAATTGCTTTTTTTACATGCTCACTGTAAACAAACTACTCGGTCAATTGTTAAGCTGCCACATTTTTCACAATAACAAATGTCAAATTTTACGAAAATAGTAATGACACATCTCAATAGCGCCACCTAGTGGTCGTTTGTAAAAACTTAAAAGGCTGTCCTCGTAGAACATCGCGTAAACCATAATGAACTTCCTTGGAAAAAGGGAAAAACAACTTATTTAATATTGCTTAGAGCAATACATTATATTAGTTGCACAAATTAAACGTTACCCGAGATCTGATAATGAACTGTCCTATGCTACAACTGATATATTGTCAATTTTGTGCTTAAAGTGTTAAGTCTGGAGATCTAGCAGGCCGTTGGATAATATATCCTTTTCCCATTTGTTTATTAGTAAAGCTGTGGTTTAAGTGTTGGTTAAGCTTTCCCTCCAAATTGTACCTGTGCTCCGTATTGTTGAACTATATACTGCTGGTAGTGGAATATTAAGACCGAAAAAAATTAATTTTTGACATTCTTTTTGTAATATTTCACAAAAATAGTGGCTTTAGGTGGAGTACTATTTAACTTGTGCAGTAGTAAATCCAAAATTGTAGCTATGGCTTAAACAAATATTTAAACTCTGTTTAAAAAAATAATTGCTTATTTTTGGTCACAGAAATAGATTCCGTAAATTTCTGAGGCAGTTGTGAGCAAAAAGTCAGCGCGTTGAAGGTTTCAATTTCCAATACCTGAAAGTCAAACTTTTAACAGCCGTTTTCCCTTCCGTCTTCCATCGCAACCAGCGAGGTATTGTTTCTAGTAAAGCTTCTCTGGGGTAGAAGTACTACACATTCATTTGGTGGGGGCCCACGTTAAGCTGTAGGTCCTCTATGTCTGTGCTACTATAAGCTGCGCAACACAGACATAATATAGAAGACCGCTACGTCTCGCAAAAGACAAAGCTTTCAAAGAATAGGAATAACCAATTACTTAGCAGAACTGATTTGTTAATAATTATAGGAGCTACATATGTGGCGGATTTTTATTCTTAATCGCATTATGAAGTCTGTGGACTTTTAAATTGATAAAACAGGCTTTCAAATATATCCAGCAATATTACGTGGCCACCTTTTTTAATTCCCAAGTATTAGGAAAAGTTTCATATAGATACGCATGCCAAACAGCTATGCTGCAACTGAAATATTATAAGTCCATTTTGATATACTAGTAATTTTTTGTATTTTAAAGTTTTGCCATTATCGCATTCCTTAGAAATAAACTTTACTTTTTTAAATATGCCCTCATTAAAAATATAAGAAGCGTCAAATTTGGGGTCTAAGTGGTCAGTTCAGGACTATTCCCGCAAGTTTAGTAGAAACTGTGGCCGTGCTACGTCTTGTTGAAACAATAGGGACTTACAACTTGAATATCTTTATCTTTGTTGGTAAATAATCCGACTGGATCCCTTTTTAAACATTTTAATTTTGGACATATAGTACCACTGATGCTTTATAAAGTTTACACATCGTAGAATCGAATTATACAAGGTGTTCAATTGAATAATAAGTTACAATGACTTATATATTTATCCGGAAGCCCAGAATAACTTTCCTCAATGATGCTTACAAGTGTCTTGTTAAGTTTCGTTGAATTGATAAACTTCTATCACAATAATATTAACATGTTTCATTCTTTTGTTAAACATTGTATTTCTAAACATTTGAGCCAAGAGATATTAAAGATTCCGTCTTTTTGTTTTACTTTAACGTTGGGTTTTGTTTGATTAATTTCCACGTCTATTTTTAAACTTTTCCTTTAGCCTCGTACGGATTGTGACATCGTTAACCTAATTTTTTCCGATATTTCATTAATATTAAATGTCCCTCTTAAAACCAATTTCTGTGCAGTTTTGATGGAAAACTTTTCCCCCTAAGACCATTTACGAACTTTTCAACTTTAATACCTCTGTGAGGTGTTATCGTTGATGTATTCGGTGGTCTCCCTGTTTTTTGTCTCCTTTGTGTTGCCATTCAAACATGGAAAGTACTTATTAGTTTGTACGTAATGGAGTTTCAAGTGTGGTTTTATTGGATTGTTATTACATCGACCACGCTACGTGTTGTAATAATCCCTTAATTATTTTCCTGAGATGCTTTTCGGAAAGTTTTACAAAATCGATAGGTTTTCTGCGCACTGGAATATTGCTTGTAGATTAATGATGCCGGTAACTTGTACTACTTAGTACTTCTTGTAAATAAAATCGATTACAGTAAGTAGACGTTGGTTATATCATGCAGGAAATTTGTAAATGTAACTATTTTTAGTTTATATAAACATACTTTGTCTAGTGGGAAATACTTGGGATCGAATGTCAATTTCATCAAATTATATACATTTTGTGTTTTTATTGATAGCTTTAACTACAGTAGTAGTATCAGAAAAAAATCGCTGATGCCAAGAAAAGAAACGATTCAAATAAATTTTAGAATAGAATTCTGACGAATTGCTTAGAACCATTCATAACTCAATGATGTTTCACTTGGAGTTAAAGGCGTGATTTAAAGGTGACGATTTCGGTTCTGATGCAACAAGTATTGTCATATCTAGTGACGTCGCTTTCCCAACAACTTGAATAAATTAGTTTGTCACGAATATTTGATGTTACAATTGAGACCTGTTTCTATTATAAATTGCTTTACTAATACGCGTAGAATTTATCGACGGATTTTCAGTGCTTTACCGGAACTGCATATTTTCGAATTAAATATGCATCAGAACCGCTAGAGGCTGTTTAATATTATTGTGTACCAGTCGACACGCAACGGCTGTATGCTTCTATAGAAGTTTTTAACTTTTCAGAATGTGAAAAAATTGTGGCTAAATTGGCAAGTTGGAGGTTGTCCTTTTATTTCTTCTTTTAGGATTGATTGCAGACGGTGGTTTAACTAAATAAACTTTGGAAACCCCCTTACTACCACGGCCTAAATACGTATTTCGACAACTAAGCTGCCATCTTCAGTAGGAACTTGAACTAACTAGAGTAACTTGGCTGAGGAATACTTCTGGAGATAAGTCCCTCATCAAGCCAACAATTGAAGTCCAATGACTGGATTGTTAGTGTAGTTGCGCAACGTTTAAAGTATGAAAATTATTGAAGGTCTCGAGGGTCTAGAAAGTATTAAAACATTAAAGTAATTGAAAGCAGGGAAGTTTCAAAAGCAAGTTAATATATTTAAAATTGCGAACTATATATAGTTAGTATACAAACATAGAAGTATTGACAATTCTGATGTATCTAAAGTATTGAAAGTATCGCAATATCAGAAGTATTTAAGGGATGACGCTGGGTCAAAGTAGTGTTGGTGTCGAAAACACTTAAGTATGAAAGGTATTAAACGTATCTTCTTCTTCGAGTGCTTTGGCTTTTACGAGACATAGCAATCTTCTTAAATTTATGGCAAGTGTGAAAACTAGAGAAGTATCGAAAGGATGACTGAATTGGAAATATCAAAAGTATTAAATTTATTGAAAGTATACAAACATCAAAAGTAGTTAAAGGATGATCGTGTTCAAAGCAGCAAAGCATCGAAAGTATCAAACACATAGAAACATAAAGACCCATTATATCAAAAGTGTCGTAATACTAAAAGTATTGAAAGAATGATCGTAATCAAACTAGGAAAGTGTCGCAAGGTCTAAAAGTGAAAAAATGAAATGCATTAAAAACATGGAAGTATAAAAACTATAGTACTATCGAAAGCATTAAAGAATCAGAGATATCCAGGTATCAAAAGTATTAAAATTATTAAAAGCATCGAAACATCAAAAGTATTCATAAGATAATAGTGTTCAAAGTAGCGAAGTAGCGAAAGTATCAAACACATAGAAGTATTGACAGGATGATAGTGTCCAAAATAGTGAAGTGTCGAAAGCCCGAAAGAACAGGAAGTATCCAAGCATCAAAAGTATTAAAATTATTAAAAGTATCGAAACATCAAAAGTATTCGAAAGATAATAGTGTTTAAAGTAGCGAAGTATCGAAAGTATCAAATACATAGAAGTATTAAAAGTCCTAACGTATGAAAAATATTAAAAGCGTCGTAATAGGAGTATTGAAAGGATGGCAGTGTCCAAAATAGCGAAACATTGAAAGCATCAAACAGATAGACGAATTGAAAGGATAATATTGTCCAAAGCAGCGAAGTATTGAAAGCACAGAAGTATTGAAAACACAAATGAATCAGTAGTACATAGGTATCAAAAGTATTAAAGTTATTAAAAGTATCGAAAGCACGAAAGAACGAAGTATCCAGGTATCAAAAGTATTAAAATTGTTGTAAGTGTCGAAACATTAAACGTATTGAAAGTGTCCAAAGTAACGAAGTATCGAAAGGATTGGAATTTTAAAAGAATGTAAGTCTCGAAGGTATTAAAGCATAGAAAGCACTGTACTTGTAAAGTATGAAAAGGATGTACCAAAACATTTAAATCTATTGAGCTATCAAAAGTGTTGAAGTTATGGAAGGGTTCTAAATATTAAAATATCGAAAACACGAAATTTTTGAAAGTGTTGTACCAACCACTGTCATAGTGCAGCTAGACCATCTTAAGCATTAATGTAACAATGTTATGTTAAATTGAAGAATCTAAATCACGTTCGTGTATAACATCGTAGTGTTTACAACATAGAGAAATATTATATACTAATAAAAACAACTTCATTTATACTAGTTGTATTTATTTTAACTAAATAAGAGCTAGTTTTTAATTACTTTAAGTGTGATTGAAAAACATGTTATAAATTAATATATAACAGAACTTATAAAAATTAGTTTAGAACGTACTCTGAACTGTGATAGTTCTACCTCTACCATAATTATTTAACTATACAGGGTGTTCTAGGTGCTCGCTATGGTTATCGTGAAAAAGATGAGAAATAAAAATAGGGTAAATGTAAATTCTGAAGTTTTCTAGATTTTCTTCTATTTTTTCCACACTTTCGTAATATATCTTACTGTTCTTTTTATAACTGTATAAGGTACAGCAAATACATTTGCAAGTTTTTACTGAGTTCGATAAAGTGACTCAATTTCAATTAAGATATTCTTCAAAAATTCTTAGTCGAATTTTGATGATTCATCTTTTCACGTAATAATTTTTAGTTTGGGATATTAAACGTTTATGGAATTTTTTGTTACCGTAGCAGTCGAAATTTTATACGCATAAGTTGTTCCAGTGATATATAGAGCTTCAGACAGACATTTTACTACTTCTCTCTGAGCCCTCAAATCGTGTACATGTTTACGTTATAATTTTAACCAGACTGAGTCATGAAAGAATTGAAAGCTCCAGTACTAGATCCAGTTCGATCTCTAACTTTTATAATCATAAGACTTTGGTTTGGGAAATTTTAAAATTAGGTGATCCGACACTGGATATTTTATTAATAATAAAGAATTTCCAATTAGCGAGAGTTTTACTACAAAAAGAATTTTTTTGAAACAATGAAAATATTATCTTTCATACCAATAATGAATAATATCGAACGTCAGCTAAGTAAATTGCGGACTTCCACGGACTTTTTAATAGGTATAGCACATTAGTATATCATGTCGTTCCGGTGCATAATATATAAACTCGTTGCAGAAATGTCAGGGCATCTCTTATTGGGTTAACTTATTTGTAACGCCATTCGACACACGTCAATACGCCAACAAGTTGTATTTAATTTCTCCTTTTACGTCGGCTGCAGCGGAGAATATTGCCTGGGTAACGGATTCTCTTTCGCACCCACATTTTAGCGCTTTCATGACCTTTTCTGCCACCAACGCACGTGTTCGCTACATTACTCACCAGCGTCTTCATTCCCTGTTTACTCGGTGTTCCCTTACAACAAATCTCCCACATGAAATGAATTTTCCTCAAGCCGTCCTGTCATCTCAGACGTCAAATAATAAAAAATTGTCGCCGACGTGGGTGGGAACAGAGACCTATATTAAAACTTCACTGTTTCGCGGCCTGGTTTCGCACCCCTTCAGGAAGGAAATGAACTTCTTGCTCCGGTGATGTCGTATAATAGCGAACATTAAGCAAAACAATAGGGCCTTGCCTAGCGCGAGTAAGAATCAAATGCATCAGACCTAAACGCCCCGTTATATTTTTACGTCGGAGATAAGTTAATTTTTTGAGGGGCGATTTTCCGTAGGGCTTAGAGAAAGGACAAATTTTTGGAGGAGTAAAGTTACAACAATTATATAAACGTCTTAATTAATAACTCTGTTATAACCTAGGGTGAATTCTCAATAGAATGGAATAGGTTTGTTTTAGACTGGTGAAGACTGTCAGCTACAGTGCGAAAGGTCTTAAGTTCGAAGTGTTCTCTCCGCGGCGGCGCGGGCGTGGTGCTCACCATATCGCCCCACATCGCAAAATGTGAGACAGTTGAACGAAGAATAAGAAGAATAGAGATCCTAACCTTCTCTAATGCCAGTAGTGTCAATTTTCAAGTGTTATGTCACACTTCTACCGTTATCTTTATTGAACTTTGATTTTTAACTGTTTTTTTAGTACCGCTGACTTGGAGGAGCCTGCCTACTCCTGCTTTTAATCTTACTCCAGAAAATATACTCTACCGTTTTAGGGAGTTTGTAGTAATATATTGAAGTTTCATTGCCCCTGCTCACTAACGTTTTCTATAGAAAAGTTAAAGTAATAATAATATGCATACATGGGTATGCCAAGAGAATAAAAAACCGTTTCAGTATAGCAACCTCCGCACAAAATCTCGTAGGCAGTGTTTCTTTAAGAACACGTGCTTCTTAGAGTGTTTTATCTATTACGAGCTGTAGCGATCTTTTCTCCTATGTCTCTGCTGTGCGTTTAAAGTGCCACACACATAGAGGCCCTACAGTTTAACGTGGGCCTCGAACTGCGAGAAGTGCAAACACTTCCACTTAAAAGAAAACTCAGTTACGCAGGTTGATTTGCCACTACAGATCCCTTAACAAAATAAGTTAAAATAATTATTATATAAACTTTGTTGTAAATAAATGGAAACACTAGAGGTTGTTTATCCTATTATTCATCATAACAATTATCTAATCATTAGCATAACTTAATTTTTCTATAATAAGTGCTTTTAATTATTTTACCTACATTTAAATGTAGCTGAGACGACAATTCCTAAAGATATTGTTTATAATTGCGAGGCATTCAATGTTGCGGATATATATTATATGGAAATTGAGTGTATTTACTTTACTTTATTGGTTATTGATAGAGTTTTCACCACGATTTAATTTGAATTATTCGAAAATCATTTGAATAATTCATTGTGAGTTGAATGAAATGTGGCTGCAAGTGCAAATACAAATTTATTGCTAAAATGACATGCAATAGAAATTAAGCCCAAAATTACGTAGACTTACTAGGTATAGTAATTATCAGAATCTTAATAATTTATAAAAAAACGTATGAGGGCAATTATTATAGAAGTTGTCTTTAATCCATATCCAGTAAAAATAACTACAGTATTAATTGAAGAATATTTCAAGCATTTCCGTAGATATATCTGTAGAGGGAGTGGTTACAATGCACATCCATAACAACATCGAAAAAATAGGATTACCTCGAGGGCTACTTCGATCAGGCAGAAAGCAGTTGTACTGTAAACTTGCTGTGTAATCAGTAAAACCCTATCAAATTAAAACTGTAACGGGCTGAGTCGAATCTCCTTTCCGGTAAAACATACCTACATTCAGCTTTGAAACACGGATAGAGAAATGGAAATAAATAATATCCACTCTAAATGTTCAAAATGCAGCTCCTAATTTACACGAATGTGGAGTTCTCCTAATTAGTACCTTACAAACCCTTATATATTCCGTTGCGCTTCAATCCTGATTAATTCGCACAACTCAAAGTAAGTAAATAGTTTCCTTCGTGGTTATGCTGTGTAGGGTATAGTCGTGAGTCAAGTCGTCGCTAGGTCCAACTCCCCTGCGAAAAATAAATAAGTTTTATATTTTAATCGTTACAAAATGAATTACGAAATACAAACTTCAGAAAATTTGCAGACCTACGAGCTTTATCTCTTCGATTTTCGAATGGTATAATAAATAGATTTATCTACACCGTCCTCAGTAATGATTGTCCGGTAATTGAATTTTACCAATATATTGTAAATACTGATTTCTAAATGTTGCTGTCCTTATTGCCCTTTCCGCGTACGAAACTGTACTTGATAGTCAGGGATGAACAGACATACGCCTGAAAAAAAAAATTAAAATTTAATACTAATAGTTAAATGATGTGGTTCAAATATATTGCATTCCCTAAGAGTATCATCAATATTTAAATCATGTAAATAGTATTAATAAACATTACAGGGCAAGTCAGCCTTAGGGGCAAATCGGCCATAGCAATGTAGAAACTATACAAAAGAATTTGATTTGAGTAGGTTTAAGTTTGTAAAATTCTTCAAATTGTGGAATATACTACTTTGGAGTAGAATTTTTCTCAACATACTCTAATTGATATTTGTGCTTCAAGTAATGTAGACTTTTGGTATGTACTAAAGTCAAGTAGGTTACAGCATCCAAATTTCCATGAGCCTTTTAGCTGTTGCGTGCGTTGGTTACACTTTAATTCGAAGGCTTGTTTTGCGGTTCGGGTAGTGATTGGTTAAGAATAAACATCATACATACACCATAACGCGAGACTAGAAAATAGTTGCAGGATACTAAAGAAGAGAAGAACTATACGTTCTCTTTCAGTCCCAGAAATAAGTGTTGTCTTCCAGGCTTTTTTGCAGGTTCCCAGAGGCGTTCAACTAGAGATTTCCAAACCATATATTTCCGGTTATTTAGGCAGCTTATGAAAAACTATTAGTGTTAATAGTATTTAACTACCTTTTAATTTTGACGGCCCTCACAAAACATTCTTTATATTAACTTTTATTTAAGAAATGCTTCTTTCACATTTTAAGCATTTTCTAAAATCGTCATCAATGTTTTCAATGATGTGAATAGTATATTTAAATATGACGCGTCAAGTTGGCCGTAGCGGAGATGAGGCCATGCCAACTTGTTTTTCTACACTTTTACACTGTACCGTATTTTATTAGAAGGTTTATATTTGCCTTCAAATGCTTGAGTTTCCTAACAGTGAATTTTTCTCGACGCCCTCAGAATTTGTTGATCTACATACTTCAAGTAATGTGGAAGTTTGTGTACTTCGAAAGACAAATATGTTACAGCATCAAAATTTACATGCTCCCTTGGATATTACGTAACGTCTAAAGCTTGTTTTGCGGTTTAGGTAGCTTTTTCGTTAAGTACCTATACACATGCGATCGATTTCTCTGCTGTTGTATGGATTCTCTCTATTCTATTCTGGAAATATACGTTATCTTCCAGGCGAAGTTCTTGCAGCATTGTAGAGGTTTACAACAGAGAATTAGAAAACCCAGTTTTGCCGTGGTTTGTGTAACTTACGAAAAACTGTTAGTGTCGCCAGCATGTAATCACCTATTAATTTTGGCAGATCCCTTTAAAACTCCCACAAACTACGTAATTCTAAAGACTGTTCTGTGGTCTGGATAGCTTCTTCGTTGAGTATAGGATCGGTTTCTCTACTGCTGCATAGATTCGGTAATGTTTGTTTATATTCTATAGAATAGATGTCTGTCGATTGTAGATCTACACACTATTCTCTTCTGGAAATATACGTTATCTCCCAGCCCAAGTTTTTGCGGCATTCCAGAGGTTTCCAACAAGGGATTTAAAAAAAAACAATTTTTGCGGTGGTTTCTGTAAGTTACGAAAAACTATTAGTGTCGCTAGCATCACCTTTTAATTTTGG
>JABXWE010084804.1:0-10220 GCA_014611495.1 Limonius californicus
GTAAATGCAGTTGCTCCGTTGGGGCGATCGAATCCCGACTGGGGCGACCGCATTTGCTTAGTTAAGTTTAGGGTGCATGTTGCATGAATGTTTAGTATGTAAGGGACGCCCGCACCCCCCTGAAGTAATGCGAACGCGGTTCCGGGGGGGAACGGTAGTATGAATGGGTGAGTAAAAAAAAAAGCTATGAAGCAATAATAATTTAATTTAGAATTTTGGATATCGGGTTCGTAACAATACTGTATAGGACATGGTTAAGAAGAGTAAGTGTTTTTAATTATGTTGCAATTACATTTTGATTTACAGTATGAACTGTAAATATTGTACTTGTGTTAGAACAATATGTTACCAGAGCAACACTCTTACAAGTTTTAAGACAAAAAGAGATATCTTTCATGATGGAATTACCTCTTTAGGGCATATCCTGCATAATATTGGGTTTAAGTTCCAGAAAGATAATCCTCGAAGAGGTTTAATGGAATCGCCCAGTATTGCGTTAGCAAGATTCCGTTTTCTGCGGAATTATGTAAAAAAATCTGCAGTCCGAGAATGGACTGCAGTGTGTATATTTAGACGAAACACGAGTGTTTGAAAATGGGACAACATGCACATCTTGGCAAGCTGCCTATGTACAAAGTGTACGAAAAATTAAACCAGAAGGGACCAGGTAAATTAATTATCACATCACATGATAAAAAATAATGTTCATTACAGCTCAAGTTTTTTTTAAAGAGATATAGTACTCCGGGAGGTTGGGTTTGATCGAGAAGACATAGCTCCAGTAATAATAAATCTAGAGGAATCTTAGGAAGAACATGGCAGCAATTTTTAAGACGAGCGCGGCTTTGAAGATGATTAAAAATTAAGAAACTTATATCACTATATTAAATTTACATTTTGTATTTGAATTTAAAATTGTTGATGTGCATGATGGAGGAGAAAACTAAACGAAAAAAAAAAATAAAAGTGTAATTCAATTTGTTTTTGGTAGTAAAAAGCTATTAATTTCAATTATAAAAAGGACTTCTAGTGGTCAAATGTAAATAAAAAAAAAACAGTATTAAATTAAATTTAACTGATTATTATTATTAATTTTTGAAAACAACTAACTCGTTCAGGATCGTTTAGGAAAAAGAAAATTTATTAAATTATATCTCAACATTTTGATTCTAAAAATGAGTATGCAACGAAACAAACACTCAATGCGTTTGGTTGCATTCTTTCAATTTTCGCTGTATAAACGTAGTAAGGTGTGACGTCAGCTAATAACTGACGACTCACACGCAGACTAAGGGCAACTTCAGTTTATCTGGATGTGTTTTTAGTCTTTTAGTTATAATTTCCTGCTAAAGAGTAGTACATGCGACACTACCTCCCTTGTAATGCTGTAACAGTAGCATTTGTGTGTTTTACCATTACAATGCGTTGTAAAGCTAATCACCGAACTGTTATATGTATACTATTACAAACAAGTTACATTTCCTATATTATAAATCGCTTTAGTTACTTAGTGGCGGAATCCTGGTGAGCTAGTTATAGTTTCTTTTCAAAAAGTAATAGCCAAACAGCGACAGAATCGTTAATATATCTGTGGGGTTCCAACAACAACTGGAAATATTTTACTTGTCAGTACTAGCAGGAACACAATAGCAAATAAAAACTAAAAAGGGCAAAAGTGTCACAACAAAAAGCTTTTGCGTCAATTTTCGCCCAACAAAAGCCGTCTCGGGGATTTCTGAAACGTGCAAAAAGTTTACTTTAAGATACACTAATAGAGGCGGTATCTTTTGGACTTACTCCGTTGCGGAACAACTCAAATTCATTTGCTATTCTATTATACACGTGCCAGAATAGAATTACGCAGATGAAATATATTGGCCATAAAAACCGCGAGACCCTAAATTTTTTATAACATTCGCACACAATATGAGTATAAAGTTCATTATCGACCAGTGTTAGCACATAAGTAAAGCGCTCTGTTTTCTTGTACTTAGAACCATTGCTGAAACATATTTCTGGAAGAATTCAGAGAAAGAGAGAGTGAGACAAGAAGGTCCATTTGGTATGGCTTTAATTTAACTTGATCTCCTTATTGCGGCGGGTATTTCATTGCCTAATTCATTTCTTTTCGAGGATTTTTATTAAATTCTGTCTAGATACTCCCTTGGTCGTATAGCTTGCTTACTTACAAAACTTTCTTATCCAAGAATCTTACCCTTGATGCGTTGTTCGGAGAGATCTTAAAGCCATGTTTCAAACATAAAATGTATTAAGGGTTGGCTTTATTACTTTCATTTTATTTAGATTGGAAAAGAAGGGAAGTAGATTGTTTCCTTCGAGTGACATCTACTGTAATGAGACATTCAATTAGTTCTGATGTTTTTAAAACCATTGCAATAGATTGCTGCTGCAGCCTACTTAGATTTTATTCAGTAAAAAGGTGGGGAAGCGGAATTTTCCATTCAAGGTACGCAAGCAACGATTACGTATTCAATCGCTTCTTTTATTAGCGCCAAAAGTGAAGATTAAATCCCATTAACGGGCTGAAATGTTCACACTTAAGATAACTAAAAAATGCACAACACCCGGCGCAGAAAATTGGGGCAAAATTTCATTGCAACGACGCCGATGAAAATTGAGTTTAAGCGATGTTAATAATAAATGGCCACTTACCTTTTACAGCTGCTGTGCGACATCATCTACAGAAGTTTGTTATATTTTGAGCACCACTTTGCATTAAAATTAACATTTGCTTTTTAGTACCAAACTAAATATAAATATTAAAACTTCAATTCAGAATTCATAATGTATAAAAAAGCATTATGATAGTACAAATTGCTTTGCCAGATACTGTACTCACCGAAGAGGATCATTTTTTCTAAATTAATCTTTAAATAATTAAATGCGGATAAACAGAAAATATTTAATTTTTATTAAAAAAGTGTTATTTACATAATATTTAAAATGACTAGATCGTTGTAATTAAGAAATACTACAGGAACAACATCACAATGTACAATTAGAACAAGCTGATAAAGATTCTGAATCGTTTTATCCTTAAACATCAATTTGTTAGAAAATTACAATCTTATTTAACATAATAGTTAATCACAGATTAAATACATTATCAATTTTGCTTGACCTGCGAATGCGAATATACAAATGCTATAGGAAATACTGATTATTCCATAAAACATTCCTTTCAGCAATATTTCGAGCAGTACAAACAATTCGCGCAAAGTCATACCTCGTGCGAGCATTCTGAGCTTCCCTCATTGTTGATGATGGTCACTGTGGTTGTGGTGTGTCCTTTCATGGTCGACCTTGTAGACGCGTGTCTTTGATGGAAACCAACTGCATGTTGGAGCATTTGGCCTTGTCCCCTTTTGTCTCTCCGAAGCGAACAAAAAAGCAACTCCCGCATCCCCCTTTAAAGGAAAATACACATAAAAGTAGTAATTTTAAGAATATTAGAACGATATAACACTTATAAGGTCCTGCATAAAGTTTCTCTAGGAATAGTGCTGGAATTAAAATAAATATGCAGGCTGATAAAAAATAGTGAATAAGCATCTTTAGTAAACCCTACAATTGTTTTAAATCCCGGTTATAAATATCCAAGTATTTCTGGTCCAGGCTGGGAGAATTTATACTCGTATACGATCAAGAAAATTTTCGATGAAGGCTGAAGGTGGAAAACAAACCGAGCGTAGTAGCGATGTAGTCATAAAACTAACTGTAATTGTTTTATATTCTAGCTAGAACACAAAATGTGTATGTCTGAGCACAACTTAATATCCACAGGGAGTGTTTCAAAGCTGACGAAAATTATTATATAAATTCAGTCAACAGACCTAAATGGCTTCTTCATAATTTCTTCTAAGGTGTAAATACTAATCTGCCTTAACGTGTCCAGCTATCACTACGTTAGAGTTTTTGTTCCATACCTAAAAATATCATCATTAAATCCCAATAAAGAGTTGTGCAGAAAAGTAGTTCAATATATTTAAGAAACGCACGCAATGTGAGGTTTTCTCTACATTAAAACATATTTTCATAATCTCTCTCTATTGGCCATCTTGAAAATAAGAAGAGTCGTGTCCTACGTCTGTTCTACTGCTTCAAGAAGCATTTGCATAATGCAAACCATAAAATAGGATTTTAAGATTAAGCAGAGGTTCACAACTTAGGTTACAATATTATACACTGATCAGCTCTACAACGTTAGGTTAAAAGTGTAGATTGTTATCCGTGCTAATTTAGTTAAACTGTAACTTGGCTTATTTAACACCTGAATGTGTATTTATCAGGTATTGGAAGCACGATTTCATTGAAACATAATGCTATGGAACGGATTTTAAAAATCGATACTGCTGACGTTCTATACTATTATTTATTTGGACTGCATACTATAATTTTTATACATGTGGAGCAAAAACTCAAATATAGCGATACCTGGACACCTTTAAACCTTAACAGAACTTATGAAAAATCTATCTAAATTGTGACATTTAATAATAATTAGGCCCGTTATCATCTTTTAACGAAGATTTATTGTACCAGCAAAGACTCTATCGCGAAGTTTATCGTTTGTGGTGCTTGAAACAAACAGTTTCGTCGACATGTGCTGCATTGTTCCGGAAAAATGCTCATTGCACAATCTGGCGCAATCACCCAGATCATCACGTGTTGTTTTGATTGTCAATACCGCCAGTCTAGCTGTCTCTTTCTTTCGCCCATTTTCCTTGGGGGCGTCCACTAAACGAAAGTGAATCTTTTGGCTTCCTCTGCCCTGACCATGAATTAAGGTAAAAATATATTTACAGTTATTAGTGAAAATTGTAAGCAGTGACTATGTGCTTAGCAAGTGCGTCGATTTGTGAGATTAGTAGTTGTATTTTCATGAAATGAAGCAACCTTCTATATAGCAGATTTAATAATTTTTCTTGTATTGTGAACCCATATGGTTTTGACTACGCAGTTTTTCCTTCTAGATGTTAAAGGAAATATAGCAGTGAGTACCGAGTCGAGCAACAGGTTCGATGTCTCGAAGCCCTTCCAATATACATATAATTTACAGCTGGACCAACTCCAGTTACCGTTTGAATGTATATTGGCGTGTAACTGTACGAACCATTTATTAATATACAGGGTGTCAATTATAACGTACAATGCATTATATCTCTGGAAGTAGGTATTGAATTTTTCTAGAAAACGTTAATACAACACGGATTGGGAATCATAATGGTCCATAAGGTAACTTTCCCCAATCAACCTCTTAGGCCCTAGGTACCCAAAAAGGTAACACCCACTTTGTGATACTTCATTGAAAAGCTCTTAGAAAATGCTAGACAGTAGTATCAACCTTTTTTCCCGACTCGTTTCGGGAAAAATAAAAATAAACTCAAAAAAGAAAAATTGGAATTAAAATTATCCAGGACAACGGATTGGTAGAAGCGCACCAATACAATACCCTTCAAGATCTTCAGAACGGTTTCGAAGGTTTGTCGCAGAATAGCTCGGTACTCCTAAACTATTCGTTTTGGAGTGAGTCTGAGTTTTGTAGGCAACAAATTTTATGTGACCCCATAAAATAAAGTTGGTCCTCTGCTATCAATTTATTATCCTGGATAATTTTACTTATAATAATTGGCTTAGAACCATCTGAGTTTTTTTTCCGAAACGAGTCAGTGGAAAAGAAAGTAAATTGACGCCCTGCATATTATATACCTATTGTGTAATAACCAATGACTTGTTGTTTTTGAGTATTTTTCTTTTTATATGCACCTAATTCGTGAGCAATATTTAGGTAAGGAGGAAGTACAACAAGGTAGGTTCGAATTACCGTAAGGTGTTGGTCCTCGAGGTCGCTTTGTTGCGGGCTGACGGGAACATGGTTTCTGAAGTAAAATGCTTAATTTCAGCAGGTTCAAAAAAGTTTAAGAAGTTTATAGGGCGATTGTAATCTGTAGTTGTGTTAAGTTATACAGATACTTTGTGTTATGGAGAAAGCACATGATTGTAGCAAATTCGATAACTAATAAACATGTTCATTTCTATAAATATGTAATTTTAGGTTGTGTGTTTTGTCAGGCTATCGCTTACAATAGGAGAGCGTAATTATAGAACAAACGCATATATTCTGTGTGCTAAAGACATTAACGAATAGCGCATGTTTAATTAAATATGACGATAATGATCTTGATATAAATCCCAGTGAATATTATTATTTTGTTTTAGATTAATTTTCAACTTATATTCTCCATACAAGATGAACATCTCAAAATCTTTATTACAGGTGAGCGTAATCGGTCTGAAACTTTCTGTGTTAAGATACCTACATTTATTTGTGTCTCAAGGTTAAGCAATGCAAATGTGAAGTGGGGTGGAGATGAACTTGAAAATAAGTGGTGGGGCAAATGACGTTGTCTTTGAATATATGATGGTAGGGGTGACTTCGACAGGTTCCAGACTCTCCATGCTTTCCTATTCTCCTCCTCCTATTCCTCCTCCTCCTCCGCCGCCGCGATCCTTCATCCCACGAAGGGTATGGTGACATCATAAAAGAATAGATGTTGCTGACCTCCAACAAGGCATGTCGCTTCATGTAACCTATGTCATATTTTTCGTTTGATCTATCCATCCATCCACCAATTTTTATAAGTTTAACTATTGCAGTGCTTGCTATTGTTAGACATTTTCTTATGTCTAGTTAACGTCCACCAGTGTTTGTAATTACCGAACGTAAGTAGTAGAAATCTCCGCCATTGCCTGTCCCAAGCCAGAATGAAAAAGGAGGAGGGGGAGGAGTAATAACCTCGTTAAAAGACCTGGGTCCAGCCGACCCGGTAGCACCCAGTAAGGGTCCCTGCCTGAGGTAGCAGGTGCAAAATGGCCAACGGCCTTCGAGACAGCTGATTATCATCACGGCTGGAAGGGCGGAAGGGGGGTTATTGCGAAGGAGGCGCATTAACGTAGTTCGACAGCGGAAGGGCTCCAAACAGGAGCCAACGGTGGTGGGCACAGTTTTCGGAAGTGAAACTACTTCCATACACCAAGAAGCCTGGCCAACGTGTTGTATTATGGCTAAAAACTCCCCATTACTTAAATCTGTTATGATGAATGATGAAGATGAAAGGCCCTCAGTCCCCGGCAGTCGTATTCTCTCCGATCAAGGTAGTGATCGGGCAAAGAGGACGATAGAGGGTGCAAAGAATCCCCTGGTTGGTTCCGCCTACCATATGAAGATTGACACAGCAATGATGAGGAAAAGTATGCATATTGCAACGTATAATGTAAGAACACTCTCAGATGAAGATAGACTACACGAACTGGAAATCGAATTAAATGAAATAAAATGGTACATTATTGTACTATGTGAAGTCAAGTGCACAGGAGGAAACATGGTGAAACTAAACTCTGGCCATATGCTATATTATAAAGGCCATGAAGATCGTAAATTAAATGGAGTAGGATTTCTACTTAATAGACGACTCACACAAAACGTAATACAATATAATGGAATATGAGACAGGATTGCATTCATCATAATTAAACTAAATAATTCCGAAAACATCAAAATCATACAAGCTTGTGCACCGACATGCGATTACGAAGAGGGAGACGTAGAAGTATTTTATGAAGAACTGGCAGATTGTCTCCGAAATAACATTACAAGTTACACATTGATAATCGGAGACTTCAATGCTAAAATTGGTAAACGACATGAAGAACGGGAGCAATCAGTAGGAGACCAGGGAATAGCACAAAGTAACGAAAGAGGAAACATGCTACTACACTTCGCAGAAACGAACAACTTATACATTATGAATACCTTCCTAACCGTCCTAACCACGAAGTAAAAAATGAGATAGATTACATTATTTCTAATACCAAACATGTAGTACAAGATGTATCGGTACTTAATAGAATTTCAACAGGCAGTGACCACAGGGTGATTAGAACAAAATTGTACATCAATCTCAAAATCTGAAAGAACGAAGACATTCAGAAATAAAAGCAAACCGATCGATCCATCAAAACTAATTGAAAACAAAAACGAATACCAAACTGAGATTAAAAATGAACTACAAAGACGTA
This sequence comes from Limonius californicus, assembly GCA_014611495.1. Lineage (NCBI taxonomy): Eukaryota > Metazoa > Arthropoda > Insecta > Coleoptera > Elateridae > Limonius > Limonius californicus. The sequence continues at coordinate 8,101 of JABXWE010084804.1, forward strand.
GCCCTACTCATACCCACGATTTAAATAGATATGACGAAAATATAAGAACTATAATGACTAACGCAGCTACTAAAGTAGCAGCCAAAACCAATGGATCATCACGCAAAATCAGTGATGAAACCAAGAAACCAATGGAAAAACGCAGGAAATTTAAACCAGCTGGAATTAATAACAAAATCAAATGGGTTGTGTTGAACAAATTAATAAGGAAGGAAATAAGAACAGATATGAGGAAGTATAAAACCCGAAAATTCGTGAAAATTATAGAAGAAAACAAAGGACCTAAAGCAATAAAGAAACAACAAAACGTTGGAAAGAAAGAAATTGTTGAAATTAAGAACAGAAACGGGGAAATACTAACCGATAGGAAAGAAATAATGGAAGAAGTAGAAAACTACTGTACCGAATTATACAGATATAAAGTGCAGCCTAATGTAATGCAAATCGAAGAGAGCAGACGTAAAATACAAGATGTAGGTTCAGAGGAGATTCCCGATATTATTGTAGAAGAACTTTACAACGCGCTGAACAAAGCGAAAAGAAACAAGGTACCCGACAATATAGTAGCTGAAATGATAAAGGAAGGAGGAGACGAAATAAAACGTGAATTCGTAACACCATACAACAAATGCTTAGAAACGGGCGAAATAAAAAATCCTGGTATATACCGGAAGTCATCCTTATACACAAAAAGGCCGACATAGCCAAGTTAGGTAACTACAGACCCATTAGCATGTTACCACATATGTATAAAATCTTTACTAATTATAACTAATAGACTAACAAACAAGATAGATTTCCATCAACCGTGCGAACAAGCAGGATCGATTTAGATCTAAATTCAACACGTGTGACCACCTACAGACCATGCGAACACTAATAGAGAAAACCACCGAATACAACTTAAAATTCTACATCGCCTTCATAGATTACGAAAAGGCGTTCGATTTAGTGGAAATATGGACCGTTCTGAATTCCCTAAGAAGGTGCCAAATCGATAGCAGGTACATTAACCTAATTAAAAACATCTACACAAATGCGAAAATATATATAAAATCAGTTGCTGATACTAACTTAATCCCCATAAACAGAGGGGTACGACAGGGGGACACTATATCGCCCAAACTATTCATTACTGTGATGGAGAACATTTACCAAATGATGGACTGGCCAGATAAAAGAGTACCAATCGATGGGATACACTTAAATCATTTAAGATTTGCGGATGATGTAGTAATCATCAGTAGTGTCCTCGTCGAACTACAAGACATGATCACGGAGTTAAATGATCGCTCAAAAGAAATGGGCCTAAAAATGAACATAACGAAAACCAAAGTTAGACAAACACTCAAGAAAATGTTACTATTACCCTAGACGGAAAAACGCTCGAAGTTGTAGAAAACTATATATATCTTGGTCAAAAACTCTCAACAAGAAAAATCAACATGAGCGACGAAATAACATGAAGAATAAGATCGAGCTGGAGTGCATTTGGCAAATTAGGATACATACTAAAATCGGATATTCCCAACACCTTGAAACGAAGAGCTTACGACCAATGCGTTCTTCCTGTAATAACATATGGGACTGAGACTTGGAGTTTAACTGAAAGGAATGCCCAAAACATAGCAAGAACACAAAGACCACACGAAAAGCAAATGCTGAAAATTACACTCACAGACCGAAAAACTAATACCTGGATAAGACAACAAACAAGAATAACAGACTTACAACGTGTTGCGCAACTTAAGTGGCAATGGGTTGGACACCTTGCTTGAGCCGAAAATAACAGACCGTCAGGACGAATACTTACCTGGAGGCCACGCGAAACAAAAAGGAGAGTAGGCAGACCAAACAAGCGATGGCGAAACGACATCAGAAAGGATGAGGATAGCTGAAGATAGATGTAACGGGCCTAAAATGTTGTCTAGTGAATAATTGGGTTTTAATTACCAAGTCCACAAAGTAACAACATTTTGAAGATAAGGGCTTCAATAACATACATCTGGAACCACCGTGACGTAAAATAGCCGAGAACAAGCGTCCCTTTCTCCAGCCGAGAGGGGAGCGCGCATGACGGAAGTGGAAAAGTGCTTCCTATAAAACCGTCCGCCCAGCCA
>JABXWE010084810.1:0-15612 GCA_014611495.1 Limonius californicus
CGCCGTTACTGTAACTGGTATTCCACGTTCCGCTGATGTCAAAGCTCCGACTTGCTTCGTTCCTTTTCTTACTACAATTTTGTCAGGTTTTTGGACGGTAGTAACACCTGTCTCATCAACATTATATATGTCTTTGGGCTCGAATTGATGTCTATCTAATGCTGTCCATTAAATTGTCGAAGAACAGATTTACAGTTGTGGCATTGAAACATGTAGCTCTAGAAAGGCTCGTTGGCTGTGCACACCGAATAGGTAGATGAGGATTTCTCTTCATCAACGCTGCAAAACAGTTTTTACTGGCTACGCCGTTTTTATCACATTGGGAAGGCCTTTTTATATCATACATTGATTGTGTAGAATTGAAACGCAAGTTTTTTAATTTCTTTCGGCGAACAGCCATTGTATATTTCTGCAGCTTTTATAATGTAATCTGACATTGACTTTTCCTGCACCACAGTGAAGATTTTGTTCCAGCTGTTGTACTCCATAGTGATTGGATATTCTTTATTAGCTTCCACATTCGCAGATTCTATATTCTTTTTATAGATAAGTCAAACTTTTCAGCAGCTGCACGAATGGAAAATTGGTGATTTATAATATCGTCATATGCGTCTTCATACACAGAAAGACTTTCCAAGGCACTTTCCGGTTTTCGAATTCTTGTTAGTGGCATTCTGTATGAAAAACGACACAATAAATCTATTGTAAATAGAGCTACCTTCAATCAAAACAAAAAAAAAGTTTAAAACGCTATTTAAATAAAATATTTATATATGGGAACAATTGTAACATGGTACAAATGTCCCCACTTGATCTTGTTACAATTGTTCCAGAAGCGATTTCGGGCATATTATGCAATTTTTTTATGTAACCCGCTAAGTGAAATAAAGTAAAAATATGTATATAAGCATAAGCACAGATAATCATCAAAACCAGGGCGGTTGAAAAATTATACAAAAGTTATTCAGAAGAATAGGTATTTGAGATTATACAATAATGAAAAAACTTCTTCCCTGGGCGGTTGGCAGCATACTAACGAGTATGTTGCCGTATATTAACCCACTCTTCTTCCACGGCAGCGCATACGTATCTGTTATATTTTAAAAAATATTAGTTCTGTTACAACCATACCACGTTACAATTCTCCCCGCCCTACCCTACATAAAACTCAAGTATGAACTCTGGATAACGGCATCATAATGGATTAAAGCTTGAAGTGCAACTGAAGAAGAAAACAATGACAACCATTAAGTGAAACAATCCCAAAAATAAGTCTTTTCAAAATTAATAGTTTTCCTGAACCAAACTACTACGTAAGTATACAAACATAAACTAACAAATGTTACATGCTGTTGTATATTTGATAATTAAAATCCAAAAGTCAGAATACTAAGTTTCTTTATAGATTACAAGAATTAGTAAGACAACAATACATTTACGTCAATGGCGTATCCATTTTAAAACGAGGGGGGGGGCAGATTTCTGAATCCAACTACTTTCATGGAGAAAAGGGGTCCATGAAGGGGGGGACATGCAATAATACACAATTACAAAAGAAAAACACTATTGATTAATAACATTAATTTTTGAACAGTAGTTTGCGTGGATTAGTTGCAAATTTTCTAACTACAGCTTCCACTGATTGTTCCTTGTTTGCGAAAACCCTTTGACGATGAATGCTTAGCATGGCTGACTCGTTTAACCTATTTTCACCATTAGACTTCTACGCCATATTTATTCGGCGAAGGAAGCTGAATGGACGCTCTCTAGTGCTTGTTGTGCAGGGCTGTGAAAGCATCAGTAGCCTTTCTAATAGTTGGAAAAAGTAATTCGCTCTATTTTACAACCTCGATGATATCTGGCGCTTATTTTACCTCATTCCACATTTTGAACCACAATTCCCTTTCTCCTTTGAAGCCTTCCAAATTGCAAAAAGTTGCACAAGATGAAGTACTTTCATTCCATTCCTCCAATGAAACATCTCTCACGTTACTTGGATGGAAACGTGTCAATGGAAATGCAAGCGATTTGTCTGCAGAAAATCTGACTTCTAAAGATGATATGATAGAATCCAAGTAAGGAATTATTACAGACCTTCTCTAAAATTCGGATGGATTTCCGGCTGGAGGGTTGCTTCTATTTGTCGGCCAGCAACGCGGGTGGCGGTTATACATATTAACATTCAAATGCTTTGCAATGTCGTCTGCTTTCTTTCGAAACATCAGCTGTGACGTTCTCCGCATCTTCCCGATTCTCTCTTAGCATGACGAGAATTGAATGTACTGCTTAGCTTTAACTACCAAGATTTTGTGCATTACGTAAAATCAACCATTCTAAACAACATCACCGAAAATCCAAAAATCTTTAAACCAACATCACCGCATGAAATTAAACAGTATATATAAAAAGCTCAAATTAAAGAAGGCCCCGGCATCTGACATGATACCGAACATAGCAGTCAAGAACCTACCAGTTAAAGCTATAGCATTATTAGCATCAACCTTCAATGCTTGCATGCGCCTGGGCTATTTTCCTGACATGTGGAAAGAAGCTTAAATCTTAGTGTTTCACAAACCAGGTAAACCTCTTAACACTCCAACAGGATATCGGCCGATAAGCCTTCTCTCATCCATATCCAAATTGTTCGAACGAATAATACAATCGAGACTAACGAAACATCTTAAAACAAAAAACTTACTTCCTCCCTTTCAATTTGGGTTCAAAAGTGGTCACTCAACCAATCACCAGCTTCTCCGAATTTCAGAAGTAATTGAACGGGGATTTGAGAACAAACAGCATACGGCAGGCCTTTCTAGATGTCGCACAGGCATTTGATCGTGTATAGACAGATGGTTTACGCTTTAAAATGCAGAAAATGAAAATACCTTCATATCTTCAAGATGTAATAACATCATTCTTAACAAACAGAAGATTCAAAGTTCGCATTGGAACGTCGCTCTCTACAACTAGGAACATAAATGCGGGAGTTCCACAAGAATCTATTTTGGGACCCGTACTGTACAATATCTTCATGTTTGATATCCCGAAACCAGCAGATGCAGAGATGGCTATGTATGCAGACGACACTGCAGTTATCACACAAGACAGTGGCATAATAACTGCTCAGATAAAATTGCAACGAAGCGCTGACGAAATAACGAAATGGTTTACAAAATGGTGTACTAAAATAAATCCTGACAAATGCGAAACTAAAATATTTACGCTACGGCGACCTATTGACCCACCAAATATAATAATTAATAACAAAGAAATCATCTGGAACCGGAAAGATAAGGCAGTTAGATACCTTGGCCTCTATATAGACAGGAAACTTACATGGAGTTTTCATGTGAATAAAAAATTAACAGAATGCCACGCAAGACTAGGTATGCTGTACCCATTAATTAATAAAAAATCTTCCCTCGGAATACAGTGTGGAAAATTCCTTTACACGGCGCTGCTTCGACCAATAATCACATATGGTTGCAATGTATGGGGTGCAACATCCAAAACAAACTTTAAGAAAATCCAAACACTGCAGAACAAGACACTACGTATGATTATTAGTGCTCCATGGTATGTGAGAAATAAACAAATACACCGCGAATTAGATATGCCTACTATCGAAAGTTTTGTGTACAAATCCTCTGAACATTTTTACCAAAACCTACACAAGTGCAGCGGAGCTATCCACTATGGCATTGGTCAACGTTCCATTCATACCAGGCTCAAGAGAACACTTCCTAGTGACTTATTACCGCCAAGACCTAACGACTCAGATATCAGCGATTCTGATTAATAGTGCTCACTAACTAAGTGTCATAATCATAAACGTTAAAACCAATAGTGCCAGAGGAGCTGCAGAAGCCGACCTCAATAAAGCTATGTATTGTGAAAATGTTTAATAACTAACACTGCCATGTATAGCATGTGTATGCTGATCTGGCAATAAATTCTTTATTAAAAAAAAAAGCTTTAACTATGTCAAGTGCCTTCAATTGAAGTGTATTTGCTACAGGTTCCAGGATAGAGGAACACTTCGCAATTAATGCTACTGACACACTGAACAAGTGAAGATCTGCACGCCGCTGCATGCATTTGATATGAATTTTTTCTTATTGCTGTATTACCCTCTTCAGCTAATGTCTATAATGCTTCAACAACACCGGCGAAGTGATCCTTAAAAACACGGATCCTCATGAAGGGGCAGCCCTCCCCCTGGATTACACCCTTGATGTAGTTAATTAGTTGAAGCCTAATAAAACAAAACTGTTGCATTGATAATTTAATTTCAAAAATTAAATTGTGAATCATTTTATATTTTAATTTATTTTTTATATATGTGATCTATTGTAAAAATATGTTTTTCTTAAAATTTCAGTGTTATATTGCAAAATATAAAAAATAAGCTTTCTGCAACCATCATTTTTGAGCTACTTGTATACGAAAATAGCTGCGTTGCAGCTACAAATAAAAATGTAACTAATGAAATAAATTGGATTTTTTATATTGCATTTAAAATAACTGAAATGTTAGAAAAAGTAAAACAAAATTTACTTTGTTGCCTCGAAATTTTTTGAGGTTGTACACTAATTCGTAGGTAGTTCGAAAACACTAAATTGATTAAGTATATAATTAAAAAAAAATTATTATATATTAACCAGACTGAAATGAAATTGTTAAATAGTTATAAAGTACAGACTGCTATATGTAAACTTTAAATTATTGCCAAATGCATAAAGACAACATAAAATATATTCATTAAACTATAAGAGATTGTTTAATGATGTTCTTCAAATAATAGGCAATCATACATTTGCGGTTGGTCTATTTTTAGATTTCTTATTATTAAAATATTTATTATGGATATTGATGTTTACACAATACACAGCAGTTTCCAGGTAGGTAATTATTGCATGTATGATTCAGTGCTAATTCTAAATATTATGCGTCTGTACTAAATTTGAACAATAATTTTGTGATATTTACATAAATAGTTTTAGCTAATACAATTTTAAAATTGGAATTACCAAACGTATTAACTGTGGTTCCCCAAATTTACAAATAATGCAAACAAAACTCGCTAAAAGCATAATTCAAAATACTATTCTTGGAAACACATAGTTACTTTCGGTCAGTCCAGAATAAATATTAAGAGATTGCTAAAAGTACCATTTAAACATTCAATCAGATAAACAACGTTCGGTTCCAACAAATAGGTAGGTATAATACGCGTTGTTTTTATTAATTACTATGATCTGTTATGCTGTACATATTAAAATGTGTTTAGATTTGAAGATTGCGTTTGTATAGGCAACCGAATATACAGTTACGCATAGGTGGAAGAACGAAATTAAAACTAGAATAAGATTTGTTGAAAAATATTCGTATTTGCCTGCAATGTGCGGTTTGTTACCGCAAAAACGATTTGCTTTCTACGAGTAAATAATTAGCATAAGTGTTAATTCCTTGTTTTCAATCGGCTGGTAATGTTTAGAGTAAGTAGCATATTATACATTAATATTAGATGGTTCCTAAATTATCTACGATTATTTTCTTAACATGTGTTGGACAGTAAAAATATAACTGCTCAGTTTACTTTCAATCATACTTAAACATGAGAATGTAAACCGATTTGCTGACTATTATTAGTAACAAAATGAATACAGTTTGTAGATACTAATTGGTTTCGTTATTATCGGTACTGATACAAGCAAGAATTCTTAGGGTTTATATAATATATATATTTATAAAAATTAAAATTCATATCCAGTTGGTCAAAATATGATTTAGACTAGTTTTAATAGTTGAAAGGTGTTTAGCAATAAAAAAAAAATATGAAAAACTAGAAATTGAATTGAATATTTTATTCGCACAACTTTTAACCATTGCAAGTAACTACGTTATTAAGTTTTTTTGACGCTCAACTAATATTTACAATCTGTTTCTATAAATTAGTAAATTGGCTAAATGTTAATTAAAGAACATGCGAAGATATCCTTCCAATGGATGATTCCCACTTAATTCTATTTAATCTATGACAGCATATAAATTACAAAGTTTAAAATTGCAATGTACAAAATTAAGAAAATCTGTCTGGTAAGTCAAGAGGATTATATCTTTTGATAAGGGGCTACTAAACTGACTCTAAATAAGCGTTTCTTTTATTGTCTTTGTAGCTACATTAATAAGCAAGCTTTTCACTTGCGGCTTTTAACAACTAGTAGACAATACATCCAAGATTCAAATACGGAAAAAATTATGAACAGTTGTAATACAAAATTGCCAAAAGTAATCAAAAGAGTGTGTGGTGGTAGATCAGTTGGTAGATCGTTCGCTTTCTGAGTAAAACGTCGATTCTGACTTGGGTTCGAAGCCTAACCATTACTATGCAGATTTATAAAGATCTTATCTGCAACCCACCACACACAATTTCCCAATCTGGCTTGCAACCGTGGGATCTTAAGGCTAAAATCCTTCTCTGGAATTTCTGTCGTTCGGATTCAACGTTAAACTGTAGGTCCCCCGTATTTCTACCTTAGCGCTAAGGAGAAACACGTGGCAGAGAAGAGGCCGATGCCCAGCAGTGGGACAAAAAAGCTTTCAATAATGAATACAAAAGTACTGTATAACATCAATCTACTTTTACGAAATATGTGGAATAAATTTAGTGAAATGTTTTCACCTTATTACAAACTACCATCCTTTTAAGAACATAATGCACATAACCACAACCTCAAAAGTTTTCTGATTTTCTCACAATTAGAATAATGCCAATACTCTGTTACCAATTTACTTTATCCTATATTATACGTATTGTCTTTCACATTGGCTTCAGTTGCGTTTCCAGCGTTCGGGTAGACGGCCCTAAGCCCCGTTGCGAACAGAGAAATGAATATAATGATTTGTAGATGTAAAAAGTTACTTTTAGGTTTTGGTTTCCTGGTCGCTTTAGGATCTGCTTTAATGTATATATCATATCACTACTAACTAGATTACTAGAAGATTCACTGCGAAAGAGTTTGGGTGGGATTCAAGACGATGTTGATATTTTTCGCTACCGCGTTTCACTTCTACTTTCACAGTTTTCATGCGAAGACGAATTGTTTCATTTGACATATACCATAGACATTGTTATGATCTTTAGTGCTTTGACTGAAATCTTTGCAAGACTTCTAAATTTGAATTACATGCGGTGTCCTACAGTTGCAAACCATATAGCAGAATATGTGTTAGCATGCTTGACGCCCTTCTGCAATTTATAAAATAGCGCCCGCCTTTATTATAAAATACACTTGTGAAAAATCAGATAGGAAAACATACACCTAAATATGTTTGCACTACAACTGCCTAATTATACCATTAATCGCCCATGTATTTAAAATTATTATAGTAAAATACGTATGTAACAAATTTCTAGAACAAAAGGAGAACATAAGATAAACATTGAACACAAACATTTATTGCGGTATTAGAGTCAGGATAGTATACCGCTATTAATATAATTAAAATGTAATTCTTCGTACCTTCAAATTAGCGAAGTAATCTAATCAATTCTTACATTTTTAGATGGCCACATATATTCTATCTCAGAGGTTTATCTATCTACAGGATTAGCGCAGATACATTTTTCAACTTGTTCTATTTCACTCAGACCTATTCGTTATAGCGTATCTCAACACAGAACGTAAACTATTAAGGGCGTTCGTATTTACTTGATATTTAAGTAATGCATAGAAGCGAGACAGGCGGCTATTGGGGTATCTGGTATACACCAGAACATTTATAAATTTCAGCAGCGCACGTTTTGACCGCATTTTATATAAGTTCACTATTTAATTAATTTAATGTTATACAGTTGAACTCCCATATAGTGACGTTGGAAAGTACTCCAAAAATCACTCTCAGAAAGAATGGACCAGCGTTTAATCATAGATTCTTTAGGTGAAAATAAACCGATTAAACCTAATATACCTTAGGCCGAAAGTCCTTCCTTAAGAAGTTATAGGGCCTTAAATTCAATTTTTTATTTTTTCTTTTTATTGTAATTTCCACAAATCTAAAGATATTTCTTTGAAATTTGGTACACCTACTTACTATTATGAAATACAGTGGCAGAATTATTTTCATTAAGCAGACTTGACCGTAAGAGGCACTTAACCTACCACTGAAATTTTATATTAGCTCTAACTTTGTTATTAGCAGAAAATTTTAAAATTTTAAGTTATTTTCTGAAAGAGGATTAAAAATTACAAAAATAATGTATTCTTAGTTCATACGCGTAAAGGTAATCGTTTGCCTTAAAATGCTTGTCCAAGTTTTGGATTGTCGTTACAACGTGCAATTATCAGGTAGCCATGGTCACCAAAAACAATGGGTAGTGCTTGTGACCTACAGTAAAGAACAATGCTAAGTCAATTAAATACTTTGGTGTTATAGAAATTGTATTTTTAATTTCTGTTTTGTTTACGAAAATGCCTCGACATAACGAATATCGAGGCATTTTCGTAAACAAAACAGAAATTAAAAATACAATTTCTATAACACCAAAGCATTTAAAGTCGTCTTTCTACATGTTAGCCGCATATGCAGATGGATTCCTAGGTATTTCGCATTTTCTGACTAAGGTAACTAGTTATTGTTCAGGGTGACAGTTGGACAAGTGTCTTTTTGAACCATGAAGGAAATATGAAGAGAGTTTGTTTCGTTGGCTTTGATACGACATGTTCTTAGTCAATTTTCTAGGATCTAGAGCAATGGTTCCCAAAGTGTTGGTCGCGACCCTCTGAGGGATGGGGGTCGCGATATGGAATTATGGGGGTGGCGGGAGTATTTCCATAATAAAACAAAATGCCTTTTCAAAACATTTATTTCTGTTTTTAACAAAGTAAACAAAAATAAATCAAAATCAAAATTTTCAATAAATGCAAAAACCTTTTTGTGACATTCACACTATCGACCCCCGAAACGCTTTCGCATTACTTCAGGGGGGTGCGGGCACTTACATACTAGCCATTCATGGAACATGCACCCTTAACTTAACTAGTGAAATACTGACATCGCTTGTTCGTACTGTCCCATCGAGGTCCCAAATGCAAGAACGTAACCATGAATTACTGTACACCTAAAAACCAGTTGTAAAGTAAAAATATTAATGCGATGTATGTGCCTGTTTTCCAGAAAGTAGCTTTTCAAAGCTGAGCTCTGTATTCGATACACACACAATAATATAATTTTCAAGTTCGAGGAGATTTTTTATTTCTATTTTGATGGCAGTCATAGACGAGAAACTTAATTCGCACAAATATGATGTAGCAAACGGCACCTAACACTTTATAGCTTGTCTGCAGACTTGGGTTATTCTTACATTGTTTTGGTTCAAAATTGATCTACGCACTGGGAAAAAAAGTCTAGTTTCAACATTCCATCACGTATATTTCAATAAGTTTTTCTTTCATGTTTGTCGAAATTTCAACGGAATTGTCTAAAAACGAATTCAGTATCCATCTGTGATTGTCATAACTGTTTTGACGTTCTTTGGGGAAATACTCAATAAGCTGTTGTTGCAAATTGTGCAAACTAACTTGCATATTTACAAACACGTGCTTAGAATTTATCATGTTATCGTTCTTAACTAAGTCTTTCATGAGTTCTTGAACGCAGCAATTGAATGAATCGAACTTCTTTTTTCCAATTGAAGTCGACCAGATATCAAATTTCTTTACAAATCCCTTAATTTTGTCCGCGGCTGTTATTATGTTAATATCGCAGCCTTGCAGAATGCTATTCAGAGTGTTTAAGTGCTCAAAAATACCAGCAAGGATAGCCAGCCTCAGAATTCAAAGGGAATTGGAAATATGTTCTCATATTCCGGTTTCTCATCTTGCAACTACATCGAAAGTTCCGATTTTAACTGGAAACCCCTTTTCAAGACGTTGCCCCTCGAAAGCATTCTTACTTCCATATGATAATGAAGATATTTTGAAAAATAAGAGCCTGCAATGCTTTTCTCTAGAGGGGTTTTACCACTTTAATGACATTTTTTAAAACACAATCCATTTCAGAAGATTTTGATGCAAGAGCGTCTCGATGTAATAAGCAGTGTAACCATGGAGCATTTGGCATTATCTCTTTTAATCTGACAATGAGACTGTAACTGTTAACTTATTCTTCTTTGGATAGTATTATTTGCACTATGTCAACCGCTGCTAGTAAAAGCAGATCCTCAGCAAGTTTATGTGGTTAACTGGCTTTTGCAATGCGAAATGCAACTCGATAGCTTTTTCATTAGCTGTGGTTCCTGATGTAAAAGTGACTTGCTCCTTGTGAATGGAGAATAGCTTTCCAGCTTTCAAAGAATTCCACAGGCTCTCCTTTTTTGTCTGGATGTAAGTGAAATACGGTGACGTCAGCCGGAGTTAGACCACGTAGCCGATCGGGCCGCAGTTCACTGTGACCTCGACTGATAGCGCGTATTCACACTGCCCCACCGAGGTCCTTAATGCTGTTTTTAATAACCCCATAGATTTAATACTTCCCGACCTTTTATTATATCCGGTAGTTAATGAAGTAACTGGTAGATTGCATCCCTATCCTCAAAATTTTGCTAAAGAAAAAATTTTAAAATCCGATACAAGGGTGGTTTTCGTGTGATAATTGACGAATGGAATAATAATATTAATACTATTTCACTAACGCGTAAGGCGATCTACAATTTACGCAAATGTTTTGACCAAAATAGACCTACAATCATCTGCCATAAATCAGATGAATGAGGAAAAACAATTGTATAAGTAATTATGTATCTAATAATCTAAATATTACTTAGCAATGATAAACTAATTGTTTACCATTCAAAGGGTACCAGTGACTTTTGGTTTACTCTGTATTACACAACATTCTTAAGGTACTATTCAAAATACTGTTTTAAATAAATGAGTATTTATGCGATTTAAAAATAATATAATCCGTACAACACGTGTATATCACCAAGTCTCAGAAAGTTTATAAATAATATATTTTACGTTGCATCTGATATCTTACATGGCATTGTGATTGATTCAGAAAGCCAATTTTGACAGTGTGCGCACGGAATTCATACTACAGTTTTTGTGGTTTGCTATCGCTTGCAGTTATCAGATTTTCGATTTACGTTTCTTGATTGTCGTGGAAGTAATCTGTAAAGCAATGTGCTTGTCTTCCTGTTCTTTATCGCTGTAGTGTTCTTCTCTTTGTTTTCGTCTGTTAGCATTGAACCCATCTGTTTTCTCTTGGTGATTTGCAAAGACATAATAGAAGCAGGGGCGATTATATTTAGAACTTTCCATAAAGTAGGCTTTCATATTTCGATTGATTCTCATCGTGTAAACCAAATATGTAATTTTCCTCGATCACAAGAAGGCCAGCTATAAATCGATATCATCGAAGATTTCTGCAGAAGAGGCACAGTTACTAGTACCAAAAACTATACTACAGTATAGTTTTTGGTAGTACTTAGATCTCGAACAATGCCACCCATTAAAATATTATTCTCAGCATCACAACTTGCCTTTGCAAACAAATCACATTCACAAAATTCTAAATTAAATTATTGTTGCTTCATAGCTGTTGTAATGTGACTTCAATTAGTTGCATACACATTTATGTTGCAAGTAGTGATGTCATTTTAATCAGCAAATTCAAAGTACATTAGACTATTAAATTAGGCAATGTGGTAATAAGTAATACGCTTGATAAGAGAAATTGAGTAACAAGCAGGCCATTGCTTATGGGTGCAAAAGCGAATTAATAAAACGACACTGAAGAGTTGAGGAAGGGAGCGGTCACGTTGACATGAGCTTTCGCCAGTCTTTAGTTTGTTGCATGATCGCCATTATATACATTAATATATAGTTGTTAGACTTGAAACAGAAGCTATGGCAGAGGAAGGAGTGAATTAGCCAATGGTGAATGTTGGCAGTTGTCAGTGGGTGATTGATAGATGACAGTATCCTCAATAATCAACCTAGCAATGGCGTTGCACCTGACTTTATTATTGTAAGTAATTTATTATAAAGTTTTAGGATAAGTTGTTTTATTCTTGTACAACGTATAGATGAATAAATTCAATCATTTCATATAAGTGTAGTTGTTCCTCTGGTGATCCCGGCGATAAAGACAAAGGGCTCCATATCTGTTACAGCTCATAGGCGTAACAATATCGCTATTTCATTTCTCAGTTCGTAAACGAGCTTGAACACCTTACCGCGTGACAACCATATGGATGAAGAATAAAACAACAATGATATATGTTCAGCTCCCATATCTTCACAAAGAGCAGCGAACATCCCTGATTTTAGAGGTCTGGTTTTTATATAATTAACTACATTAATAACTATTATCAAAACAATATTTAGCCGAGGACTTAGCGATTTTGAAGCTAAAGCTTCCCGATGAATCATACAGTGTGTCCAGACTACTCCTGGAGATTCCTTCTTCACAAGTGCTTATAAATTGTTATATCTACCAGACATGGCTTGAGCTCCATCGGTGTAAATTCCAACACAATCCTTCCACTGCAGTTCGCGCTTACAGTAGATCATTTGTAATTCTGAACAATTCGACAACAGTTGCTCTTGCTTGTATAGGCTTGCAAAATAGCAAGTCTTCAACTAGTACAGCTCCCTGACAGAATCTGATATAGCAAATCAAATGAGAATCGTTACTGCTGTCTGTTGCTTCAAATAATTTCCCAACTAACTCAGATTCAAGCTATTGCTGAATATCCACAGATATATCGTTAATTCTTCGTCAAATTGAATTGTTTGCCAGAGGAATAGTTTTGAGTTGTTTACCATAGCTTTTAGCAACCATTGTTTCTACCATATCTATGACAGCTGGTAAAATTAGTTGCTCTGCAATCGTGTGCGGCTTCTTGCATTTTGCTATTTTATAGCCACTTTGTATGATGCCAATAAAGCTTCGTCATTTACTGTAAGAGCTTTGTGGAAATTTCTCTTCTGTTTTCCCGAAAGATCTAAGTTTCTATGCAAAAAATTCACGGGGCTTATCGACATATTCTTTGTGCATAGTTTCTAAATGCCTCTTCAATATATTGGGTTTCATGCTATCTGCAGCCAAAATTTTGAGGCAAATAACACATTGAGGTTTTTCTTTACCACTTATTTCAATGCTTATAAAACTAAAATGCTTGCTATGCTATTTTCATGTTTTTGATTTTATAATAGGATTACCATTGGTACTGGGTGTTTCTGATGAAGTAGAAGCTTCCTCGTCTTTAAGCTTACATTTGCTTTCAATTAAAAACCTATCCATATTTACTATACATGTGTATGTAAATATACAATAATTTTTTCAGCGTCTTATGTAACACAGTCACAACGACACAACTAACAACTGACGCGCTACCGCTGCTTTTATAGTCGCGTATTTTGAATCCAGAAAGTTCGAGTTAAATAAGTTTCTGCGTATTGGATTATTCTCATTTATCTTTTATTATGTAGGGGGCGCAGAATTAATCAAGGTAAGAAAGGGGGGCGTGAAATACGAAAGTTTGAGAACCGCTGTGCTACACTAAATCTTTTTACGCTACTTGGTAATGCTGGGGAGTAGAAACTAAGTTCAGAAAGTGAGCGCTCTACAAACTGAGCTACCACCACACTACGAATGATAACATACTCACCAGCAAATTGAGGCATACGCAAGCAGTATAAGGCGAATTTCCAATAGTAGCACTACTTGTCTTTCACCTTTTCTGGTTACAAAATAACGTTTTAACTACCTATTCCATAAAAAAACTATGCCGCAATGAGTGGACTTTTTTTATTCGTATAAATGTCTCACTGATAAACCATCTAAGTAATTAATGTTTTTTCGAGTGCCGTATAAAATTAATACTGGTGGTACAAAAACAGCTTCAGCATTTATACGTATTCTCTTCTTTCAGCAGATATAAGAATAAGAACGTCTTTACTTTCCTTAGTGACTATAACTGTTTTAGGTTTATTATTAAACTGTATCTCACTCTTGTCCATATAAAAAATTCGACTGGGTTTGCCTACCAAATCATATTTTCCCAAGATATTCTCTATATAGGAGGTTTTAAAAAGCATTTACTTCACATTCCCTTGGAGCACGTAAGAGATAAGCATCCAGAGAGAAACATAACCAATGACATCCCGTTAATTTTTTTCCGTTGTTTTTTGGTGAGAATATTTTTGTAGATCAAGATTTGCAGCAACCTTGCACCCAAATGTATGAACGGTTAAACGATTAAGAGCAAATCCTACTTTTTCTAATTGTTATATGTGAATTTGTATTTGTCTGTCGTTCTTGAAACCTAACACTGGAGGTTTGTGTTTGTATTATTTCCAGGTTCCAGTAATTTTTTAAATAAGAAATGGAATTTTGGAAGATGACGTTTGCCGGTTTAACGTCCATTTTCCATTTTTAATATTTCTCACGACAAGAATTAAATCTGTCTCAGACCAAACTGTTCTTATGCTAATATTAACTTTTCTTGTAGGTATATTTTCTAGACAATATTTTGCAACAGAACTAATACATTCTCAATATAGGTACTAACGTCGTGGGCATCTATCCCGAAAATTAGGTGGAGCATCTACCCTTTTTACTGGGGATAGCCGCCACATCAAATATTTAAGACTGCAGTCAAGTAACATTCAATATAACTGTTTTATAGGTTAAGTTAAAGTGTATTCCAACGATTCAAACTACAATTTCAATTATTTATAATGAAAACTAGTAGTCAAAACTTAGTTGGTGGCGGCCCAATTCTTTATTTACATCGAGTTGTAAGTGTACTCATCCAAATATATTTTGAATACACGAATTATGCGACGTCTGTTCCCACTACCCTTGTAACTTATTGATAAAATGAAACGCTTTCGCGATAATTAAAATTTTCCAGAATGTGTCGGAAAACGTAGGACATTTAAACAGTATATTTAAAAAGTGAAGCTGCATTTTTCTTATTTACTTGATGTGTGTATTTTTTTGTTTATGTCATGTGTTAAGGAGGAACACTTGTCCGCCCCCCTCACTCTTTGACCCATCCAAACAATGTCCATTCTTCCGTGATCTGTAACTTACTGTCTGCTAAATTTCCATTTATACACATACGTGCTTTGTCTCAGAACGAATGACAATTAATTTTTTACTCGCTATGTGGCTAAGGGCGTACCTGGGGGGTGAGGCAACCCCTCTTTCAAGGTGGAAAAGATTTAAAATAAAACCGAAAATATAAACAACAAACTTCTGAAAAATTGATTAATAGGTTACTTGTTGGTATGTTAACATTTTGAAAGGAATGGAGACCCTCGCGCAATCTGTTAAAAATCATAAGAACTATAACCTGTACGTGTATAATACACGTACAGGTTGTAGTTCTTATGACTTCTCACAGGTGGATGCATAGTTAGCTCGTGGCAACAAGAAGCTTCCTAGAATAATCTCGTCTCATTTCACGACGCATCAACAACGGGAATATTCCAGGAGCTATTTACCTCGTATATATACCATATGTACAAAAAAAATTTAGATAAAGGGTGGCTTTGTACTTCAATACGTCGGTCTTTGATGATTTTATGACAA
>JABXWE010084831.1:0-11668 GCA_014611495.1 Limonius californicus
GATTGCAAACCCTTACAAATCGATTCATACCGACCTATAATATGCATGGAATAAATATGAAAATGGCTCAGTTTCGTGAGAATCAAGCGGAAATAGCGGATTCTAATTACGCACCATCCCCGAATAAAGGAAGAGTAAATATGCTTTTCTACGCCTGCTCTCTATACGGTGTGTTTTCGGATTGCGTGTATGTGAACAGATATAATGTTTGAGGGCCAACTTTTTACTACAATAGGAACACTCTTCTGAACAGACAATAATTTAATGCGAATATAAAAAACAGACTTGGTATCTTTCTGTTCTTGACAACTGTTTCGACCGTAACGGTAATTTTTCTAGCCTACCTGGCTTACAATACGTAAACATAGTAAAACTAAAACAAGTATAGTTTTTAGATTTACTAAATGTGTCATTCCGCGGTCGTTGTACATACAACTTCAAATTAGGTATTTTTAATTGCAAGAAAAAGAAATGACATCCAAGTTTCCACGGCAAACGTTAATAATGGTCTGACACAGATTTTCTAAATGCATGTTTTACTCTCCCTTGTCATATGTTTATTCTTCTTGTTCTGCTACTTGATGTGTTAATGCTAAGGTAATTAAAGAGTTCATAATTTAGCTAATAATTTGACCGTCTATAATGACCACCCAACGTAGGGACTAGTTTGATATTCTCATCCTTGGGTTTTATTAATCGATATCTATCGACATGTTCAAATTTTCCGATGTTGCTTTAAATTTGTGTAGGAGACGCTGCAAGTTGTCTTCATTTTCTGCGATGATCACAAGACGGTATATAGGCACTGGTTCGGTTAATTCCCCACTGCTATTTATTCGGGTTGTGCAGTTTGAGTTTGTTTCAGTAATGATTTTAGTTATCTTTAGGCAAACTTATTCTTCGTTTAGAATATTTAGGACGTCGTTTAGGTTTCCTTTGTCAACCGCCTGTACCAAATCGATGAATCAGAGATAGGATGGTTTATCGGATTCGAAAGTGTTTTCTATTAGTTCACGAAGAATACCTATATATTGCGTCAATCGTAGATCTATTCTGGCGGAAGCTTTGCTGCTCCTCACTTATTGCTACGTGTCTGATTATTTCTCTGACATAATTTTTGCCAGTAATTTTAGAATGTTGCTAAATAGTCATATAGCTTAGTAGTTATTGGGGTTTGTTGTCGTTCCTTTTTTAAGCAATGGAATTATTATACTTGCTCGCCATTGTGTAGGGCTAGCCCCTGTATCAAGATTTTCTTGTAGAAGGAGGTTAGTTCCTTTGCTAGCATTTTTCTGCCGTACTATCTTCATTTCATTTTTGACCAGATCCGTACCTGTAAATTTTTTGATTTTCATGTTTTTAATTCTAGTTAAATTTGAGGAAAAGGTGAAATTTTCCCATTAAAAGACTCGTATAAAAATGATTGACGACGCAGAAGGAATCTTGGCTTTGTTCGACAGAATTTGAGACTATTG
Organism: Limonius californicus; assembly: GCA_014611495.1. Classification (NCBI taxonomy): domain Eukaryota; kingdom Metazoa; phylum Arthropoda; class Insecta; order Coleoptera; family Elateridae; genus Limonius; species Limonius californicus. Next base: position 1,476 of record JABXWE010084831.1, read on the forward strand.
GTAACATTTTGAAACTGGTACGAAAGCGATACTGTAGTATGAAGGTGCTTATTGATACATTGCTTCTACGTCATTTTAAGATGATAATCGATGATGTCACTGGGATGGCACAATACCATCATAATTCCGAAAAATATGATTGTGAATTGGCTTCTGTTGACTTACTTCAAAAACCCAACACCAATGAGCAACGAGCAATGATGTGAACATAAGTATTACAAAATTGCGTACTTAATCCTGCGGTGGGCACCCAAAGTTACGGTTCAAGGTGGTACAAATTTAAATAAAATGGAATATAAAGCCCCTTTCTTTGAGAACTGTATTATAACTCAGAAGACAATAACAATGCTGATGCAAATTATACATGTTTATACGCTCGGAACAGACTGTAATTTCTACGGAATGTCCAATAATATCTACCAAACCATCAAAGTATCGAGGATCTTGTTACTGATGATGGGAAATGGTGCTAAAAATTTCAAGAAAAAATAGTTGGACGAAATTGATATTCAACTAACTCCTGAGGTAGACAATCAAGATATTATCTAAGACACTCCCCAAACTGCGGTCGAAGAGTCGAAGAGATAGATGTAAAAGGCAATTCCCAACCTGCCGAGGAAAAAGATTGAAGGTTTAATAATAGAGGAAGGAAATGATTTTAAACATATTTCAAAGAATATTAAATGAAAAGAAGCTCTACAACAATATTGTAAGCGCCAAGATTTGTCGATTATTATTCGAAATTATTTGGAGAAAGAACACAGGCTTTCATAGACAGTGGATTACAATATTTATACCGCCAAATTAAAAGTTAAGTAAGATTGCAATTCCGCTGTGTTTTAAAATGTTTCATTTATTTTATAACATATATTGTTTTTTTTATTAACGTACCCAGAATAGTTTCTTAGGCAAGACATCTGTTAAACATGTTTCAATTTTTAAAAATTTAACTTTGTACAATTAAAAAAAGATATAAAGATCTATCTATATCAATATATACATACATATACATTAATACAGATAATTTTTGTTAACAAATTATTATTTACTTTCAGTTGCAGTGCCCAAGATCATACCTGGTGCCACAGACCTCGACATTTTATCCCTTACGGAAGTACAGGTCCGGAAGTCCACAGAAAGACTTAAGAAGTAGCAGTAAAAAACACTGTTTTTTATATTAAGGTTAAAATTGATACTTTTTGTGAGTACATAATTTGTTGTATTTAATATATTTGTCTAATAATAAACAGCAATTGTTTGCAAGCGAGTTTTATCTACTCATTCTATAAGAAATAAAATGATCATTTTAATTCAAACCGCAATAGCATTCTTTGGATAGAAGCTAGGTTTGCCTTGCAGATACACTTAAAGGGTATTTTTCGACAGAATGAGCAGTTAACTTATTTCCTGTCAATATGGTTATCTTTCAAAGATAACCTTCTTGGGATGGTATAACGGTTAACCACATAGCATAACTTTAGGGTAAGTTGGCAAGATGCCCAAAAGTCGACTTTCAAGGTTAACTTGTGGGTATGTCGAGAAGGTGTCCAGAACATGACTTTCAAGATTAGCTTTTGGACATCTCTTACGGTTAACCAAAAAAATGACTTTGAAGGTAGGCTTTTAGTCATCTTTTGCTGTTAACCAATAGCTGACTTTCAAGATTAACTCTTAGACATCTTTTATGGTTAACCTTTTAGCGGCTTTGGGGATGCCTTAAGTGTGCTCTATGGTTGACTAATTTGTGACATAGTTTACCTAGAGGTTAACTTTTGGTTGTTTAATGGCGACCTTGTATTTTTGAGAGGTTAACTTTTAGATATCTTTTGAGCAATCTTGTTTATGTGGGTAGGTACTCACTTTTTTCTACTTCTTTATCTTATAATTCCCGGTGCAAGGCGACTTTCTCTAATGTAAAATAAATACTCAGTAGTTTAAGCCAATGCATTAGGTCTTTTGTTAATTGACTTATTAGCATCGTTCTGAAACCCACTGAAAAATGAAAAATATCTTCAAAGCTGTGTTAGCAATTACTGTAGCATAAGAAGGCATGCGTTCCTCGAAGCTTCCTGCCTCAAAATTGGAAACTTGTCGTTTTGAAAGATAAACCTTAAATAAGAAACTACTATAAGTTTATTAAGGAACGGGTTAATAAGCAGCTAAGTATTCGAACTTAGAAACCACCGTCAGTTGCAACTGCAGTTAATGATATTATTTAAATGGCTTTTGGAATTACCAGCTGCATAGGTAAAAAGCAAATAAGCCAATATGCATAGTTTCTGCATGCATATTCAACTAAATCTGGTAATTAGAATCTCTAAGAATTTCCACACGTCATATAGCTTAGATTAACCTCGCAATTTATGGACGTTAAACTTCATGCCTTCTAAATTTACCACCGTAAGTAAATTCTGCGAATGCAGGCAATAAAAGCAACATTAAAGCGAGTCATCTTGGTGCAAAAATCCGCGTAACATCACGTTGCAAGAAATCTAGAAGGTAGCAGTTAATAAACGAGTGATGCCAGATACCTTCTTGAGCCGCCTTTCGGGCTTTTGTGGGTATGACGTCAGGCGTGTGGGCATAGCACGACCGCGTCCTTGATGGACCTTGAAGCTCACTGAACCCTGCGATGCTCCATTTGCTCGGCAAATTATGGGTAATATGGCAGTAATAGATATGGGTAATAAATTTAAAGCTTCTGATTTGGTATCATCATAGGATATTAAAAGGCTCTGTGTATGTTTTTTCTTAGCCGTAAATAAGATTAGATTTTTTAAATCTTATTTTTAGTATTCCTACAGGGTTTGAGATTGTGGGATTCCCAACTGGTTTAAAATACAAATGCTAAAACTATTTTATGATGCTACTGTTTCTACAACAGACACCGCTTTTAGAATACATGTAACCCTTACATAATTTTTTAACAATCGACTGCATGTATGGTTTTGGAGATCTCGTAATTACATAATTAGAATTAATAGATCAGTAGACATTAAAACATTAAAATTCCACAAACACTACAAAATTTGTGTTAACTTATTGCCGCTGCTTGCGTTTGAGGCCTACTAGAAATATTTGAAAATATGAGTTGATATGCTTAAACATTATTATACTATCATATAGTTAAACTACAGTCGAATTTTATGCAGAATCTAAAATAAAGCATGAAATAAGCAAGTAGTGGTGATTTCCAGAGAAAGTGAAAATGGAAGAAAATTATGAGCTGAATAAAACGCTTTTACATATGCTTAACTAGGATCTACCATTTTATTCTTTTACATCAATAAATTAGGAAAATATAATGAAAATTGGGAATTAGGTAACAGAGTTCCGTAAAATTGGCTGTGCGATTTGTAATGTCTAGGTACTTATATGCAACGTTTGGCGCACTCTGTATTAGTCCGAATGTCTGGTAGAAAGGAACCACTTAGAAGTTCGATAAATACTTTCGCTCTAAGGTCATATGACACATTTAGTCGGTCTGACATTCGAAAAAAACACCATTTACACTTTTCACATACGTCTTATTTGCATTAGTTTTGCAAGAAATATGAGGAAGGAATCTACTAGGATGACCTCTGTAACTAATTTCGCATCGTTTCTGAAAAAATTAACCTATTTGGGAAGCCGTGACTTAGGGACTGTAATGTAATTGTTTTCCCGTGTCTTTTTCTTATGAACAGTTCAGTTTACCTGATTACTTTCTGCGGTTTGTAACCTACAGTTGGGAAAAAATCGATAGTTTATTGATTTTGACAAATAAGTTGTGAATTATTTTGGCGAAACAGAAGAATCAATAAATTGTCCTTATAAACGATTATCTTGTTCTTATATAACCTACGTTGTATTTCTTTCTATTTTTGAAATCCTAATAGTGAGCTTTGAATTAATTTTGAACACAATGCATACATTCTGCTTATTTTTATTTTTCCAGCTAGTGGTTGTCTCGATTGTGGCACTGGTATAAGACTTCAAAATTCTACAAGATTATTAATACACGATCAACTAACATTATACGAAACAAAAACAAACTCATTCGCGAGATTCGCGTTAAAAAAGTGGATATCAGAATAAGTAACAAATTTCTTTACAGGGTCCTGTGATTTTCCAAGAAGTAGGTCATAATTGTATGTGATCAGTCGTGGGCCTTAAAATAATGAAACGTAACATTGAACTTGATCTAAACTATTCAAAAATGAATAGGAATATAATGTTAATATATATAATATATAATTGTAATATAAAGCATATATGTTTGTATTTGGCGGCTAATGGTCGTCTATTATTGATAATTAGAGCAAGCGGCAATGTTTGATGTTAAAAAATAAAAAACCATCGAATCCAGTTACAGTTGTTTAACCGTGTTAGTGTCAAGTCGAGTTTGTGTGTTTGATTGAATAATCTTTCCTGCCTTCTTAAGATTCATGTGTTACATTTGTGTTCTTAATGATAAACAGCAATGTAGAGAAACCATTTAACAATAAAACAACCAAATTTAGCCATTGCTATGCACCAAAGAGGAGATCTCCATGTCGACATTGCTGATATGTTAGGAACCACGCAGAGCATAATTTCACATGCCCTTTCGCGCCTTAGAGAAACAGGTACGACTGCAAGAAGGCCTGGAAGTGGATCTTTTCGCATCACAACACCTCGTAAGGATTGACCTCTGGTAATTAATACAAGAATACCCCTGCTCGACATCTACAGCAAGTGCTCCAGAATGCCACAAGAATTCGAGTCTCCCACCAAACTGTGATGTCCTGTAAGAACTATGGCTCAACGAAGACACCGGGTGGAATGGTCAAGACGTAGGCTTCAAGAAGCGACACCGAGGGATGATAAACTGTTTTCGGACGAGTCCAGGTATTGTCTCAGCAATGATAGTCATGATAGACGTCAAAGAGTATATCGTACTGTCGGACTTTGTACCTTACCCAACCAGTCGTTGCCTTTGGTGGTGGTGGTCTTATGGTATGGGCTGGAATTTCTTTAGGGTGGCGTACTTACCTCCATATCTTTAATGGTACACTCACGGGTCAACGTTATGCCCAAGGGATCATTATGGACCATGTTCTGAACCGTTGCAAAGCTGTTGGACGGGAATATTTTGTTTTTCTTGACGACAACACAAAGTCGCATCGTGCTCGGGTTGTTTTAGAGATGCTTCGAGATGAGGAAATAAACCATCTTGGTCTTCCTCCGCTATCTCCAGACTTCAACCCCATTGAGCATGCATGAGATCTTTTGCAGAGACAGCTGGATCATCATAATCCAAGGCCTACTACTGTGCAATAGTTGAGGGATGTATTGCCCATAGTCTGGCATCAAATTCCACAATAAAATATTGATAATTGCATTTAGAGTATGCCAGCAAGGTGCAGAGCAGTTATTACTGCCAGAGGAGGTGCCACGCGGTATTAGAATTTAATAAATGTTAAGTTAAGTGAAAGGAGACAATAACGATTTTCATTATGACATTGTTAAATTTCTTCTTTAAACGTACCTTTGTTGTAATTTTCATGTTCATTACTAAAAAGACGCTACATTTTGTTGTTTTGGTAGTTGTTTATTATAAATGCAATTGGTGTTGTCTTTAAGTGTCTTACACTGCAATATCTGTACTCATTTTTGAGTAGATATTTCAGTTCAATCAATTAATCAGTCAATTTTATTAATTGTAATAAATTTGTTTCAAGAAAATCAAAAACATTAAGGCATTTTTATAACACAAACGTCGCAAGTGTTGAGTCTTGCAATACCAACCATACTGTAGATATGTGCACGAAACAGAAATTAAAAATGCGTTCAACTGTCTAAAATATTAAAATAGATTAACCAACATTTTAAAAAATACTAACACTAGAATAAGGAATTCGATGTCTTTGTAGGGATGTAATTATATTCAGAGATTAAAGGTGTAGATACGCTCACACCCACGACAACGATGTTGTTTGTGCGAAGATTAAGCTCCTTCGAATTAAACGACATTGCTCTTAATTTAACGGGTGTGATGATCAACTAGCTCATTAACACGCGGATCTGTTGGCAATTCAATACGAATTTTAGATCATTTTTATTTTAGCACTTGTTTAACCACTACAGAAACGAAATATGTGTCATAACTTCCAATGCGCTTACGTTGTACATGAATAATAATTTAAATTATGCTCGTCTTCAACATAATTATATACTTCAGTAACTAACATAACAATTAACAGCATTCTTAGTTAACTAAGCGTGCCTCTGTGAAAATGCAGTGAAATTTTGAATAAGATTTTGTATAGCCTTTCTGTGTGGCTGATTCTTCAATGATAATACGTTTGTGTTGAGGAAGAGTTATTAACAGTCGCGTATTTTTTAACCATACAGTAATAATAACATAAACAAGGGTTGTGAATACGTCACCCGACTGCGTAATTTAGATTTGTAACATCCTGCTATACGAATTCAGTGTTCCTTTAAAGGATCTTTAAACAATAGCATTTAGCTAACTAAAAGGGTACCTAGACATTTCGAATGCGGAAAACGCCAACAGAGGTTATAATGCCGACTGTTATTTGAAGACCATTTTGCCGATAAGTTCAAAATGCCAACGAGTGATAAACGCCGCCACATATATTAAGAGGATCCTAAACGGACCTGGAAATCCAAAATCAAATGTAACTTTCTACATCGACAAATCATTACATTCCTTTCCCTATTATTCCTAGGGCTTAGCCCCATCTACCTGAATGCTGGAAAGCAAACTGTAGCCAACATAAAACACAATACGTATAATATATGAGAAACTAAATTGGCAATAGAGTCTTGGCATTGGCATCCTTCTGTGTAGTTTGTAATAAGGTGAAAACTAAATTAAGCCCACATATATCGTAAACATTGACCGATTTTACCATATTTTTGCACAACATTTGACTTTGTCCTATGATTTTTTCCGAAATGAATGAATGAAATGAATTTTTCAACAGAAAGGTCGTATATTAAAGTAGTTACAGTAACAATAGGAGACTAATTTTAGCTTATTTTGAGGGACTGTTGTAGCCCCTTAATAATTTAGATTCGAAGTCGATCAACAGCCGAATCTAGCGTGGTTTTATACTGACTATATTGCAATGGACACTTTGCCGACTTCGACCGAAACGTCAACAGAAGAGTTTAATTAAACTTGAAGCAATTACCTAACTACGTATATGTTCATACCTCCTGGTTGGATGTATGGAAAACATTGCTATCTGCAATTTAATAACGGATCACAATTTGTTACGGGCCAAACGAGCGTTTTCGTCGACCCGCAACAGGATAGGTGGAAAAAGGCCTACAGCTTAGCTCAGAGGAATAGGGGTGGTTCACGGAAACCGCGTACGGGAGGGAAATCTTCCTAGTTGTGTACAGGGTAGGTCAAAATTAATGGGCGCCACTTTCCAAATCACAGCAGATTACCAGTTCTCGTGTAAGGCTGAGAAGCCAGCAGATTCCGGGAATCGGACTCACCTTTATTGTGCCTCCCTCCTGTATATAGAGCTTGCAAAGGTCATGCACACAAAAGATAAAAATATACAAAAATAAAAGATGTGGCAAATTTCAAGACAAATATAATTCCACTATTTGAAATAGGCGACACAATACAAAAACAAAGACTACATTGACAATGATAATATTTATAGTGTAATACAAGATTTTGTTGGAACGTTCGAAATGAAAAAGGCTCGCCGTCAGTGACTTGCGATATTTAATTTCGTAGAACAGATCTACGGAGCCAGTGGCGTATGAGTTTACAAAAAAATGCAATTTATGATTACTCTTTACAATTGACAGAAAAAAGAAAATGACAATTGACGACTGAAGGTCCCTGTTTGTCGCATCAAAGAAAAAGTTTGAACACTTGAAATTTGAAAATGAAACTCGGAAAAAGTTTTTCACAACACTAGAAACAATTTCTTTTACCTTAGTTTTCGTTGAGGGAGTAGAGAGAGCGAGAGGCAGGCACAATTTGGGGTGTTCTTGTGTCCTTAAGAAGCAGGAAAAATACACAGAAACGTCCCTGAATCCTGGATCGAATGCAGTCAACGTTACGGGCCAAAACTTCAATGCGTTTAACGCAACAGCGGCACAACCATAGGAACAGGAAATGGGCTCAGTATTAATCCGCCAAAGGCGATCGGCAAATTCACAATAAATTGCCTTTCAAGGGTTAAAATTCCAGCGTGTTTCTTTAAATCCGACACCTGTCGATGGTTCTGTTCACCCCACGGTGAAAAAAGCGTTACGGAATTCACACCCATCGAAAACCCAAGCCGCCTCTGCAGTACTTGATTACAGCGCTTACCGCAAGCAACCGAGCCGAAGGAGATGTTAAATTCGACTGAAGAAAAAAACGAACGAAAGTATCCAGCAGCTGGAGCATTTCATCATATTGCCAAATATGGTGCAAGAGCAGGTCAAGCGCGTAGACAAAATATTAATCGGAATCTCTCAATGATAACAACAAAAGGTTCACCAAAACTGTATTCAGGAAATAACCATATAGTAATCGGCTACAGAGCGGCAATTAAAATAAAACTTTAATACTTACAGATAAAGTGGCAAAATCAAACGCACATAACAAATTGTGTATTTAACTCGATGGTTTACTTTGAAAAACTGGTCTAATTTGAAAACTTATTAAGACGATTATCATCTAATTTAACTGAATACTATTCGATATTTCCTACATCTTAAGAATGATGCAATTGAAATGCAATCGCCATACATATGTGTTAGTAAAGAAAATATTGATCCTTCAAATTTCAGATCAAGCCAAATGAGTATATTTTTGAAAGAGGCCGTAGTTTGTTTTTTTTTTGTTTCTTATGAATTCGGCTATACATTTTCTCCCATACCAAGAACATTTACTATACAAGTGGTAAACTTTTAATGTTCTCTAATCTAAGGTACACAATCTTATTTAAAAAGCCAAATTCAAGTTTCTTTTGCTGTTTACGGAGTAAGATTTTTGAAAGTCGGTATTAGAACATAACATGATGTTTATTTCGTGGTGCTCAAGGATTAGCTTATTAGCTTATCCGTAGAAAACCGAAGACGTGCATTTACGGAACTTGATCATCTCCTTCATCCTTCGTATTTTCATAGTTTAGTAGGCAAAGTTTCTATATCCATATTTAGTTCAAACATGCAGGATATTCGGAGAAGGAATTAGTTATTTCTACAAGTTCTTCTATAAACTGAAGTGTTGTTGACCCTTCTCCCCAGCCTAGTCGGAAAACAATGAAAACAAAATATGGAATCCATAATCTCATACAAATTTGTAACAGTCTCTTAGATCTAACGGGTATTCTTTCTAGCAATTCATGAACTTCCACAGTCTTTATCACTGTCTTGTTTTGTGTGAGAAACTGAAACTGCAAAAATGATTCGAGCATTCCAACACTTCAGCAGTCAATTTATCGAATCTGTCTCTATTTCACTTAGAGGCACGCATGGATCAGAAGAAGAACGAAGAGTTCGTTAAAAGCGAACATTAATCAAAGAACGGTTGTTCTCTCTGCAAGTACCCACGATTCCATATCGTTTGCTATAATTCAATCAATGCGAGGGCGGTTTGGCCATGACCTTTGGTCTTCAACTGTAACGCAAGCGCACAGTAATGAGGTACGTGGATTGCTAAGGACAAGGTTAATTCAAAGCTACTCTGTAACTAATGCCCAACATACCGTAAGGTAATCGAATGGGATACGCACATAAAGAGGTATCGTTGGCCGTGCTTAATTTATTTTTAGAAAATAAATTATCATCATTAATAATAATGGAGTGGAAGAGTTTTCCCTCGGTTCTTTTCTATTTTATTAGCCGAATTTCGTTAAGCTCCCGCAACGATTCGAAGAAACAACCAGAAGCTACCGCAACCATGTAATTTGTCCATCGGTCAACACTTAAATTCGAGCTAGCGCAGTAATGATAACTCTATTTCCAAAGGCAACACTGATTTCTTAATTCTAAAGTCCAAACGATTTTACGATTGGTTAAGAGAAAACTACAGAATTTATATTGCAGTTTGAACTTTAATGGCGTCATTAAGCTATAAATCTCTTGCAGTTAATAAGCTTAATTAAATTTTATAACTCAAAAATTACTACTTAAATGTTTACATCCTTCACACTTACGAAATACAAGATTGAGTGCGATAAAGT
>JABXWE010084849.1:0-10013 GCA_014611495.1 Limonius californicus
GTGATTATCATTTACAAGAGGGAAGTTCTTAGGGTTCTTTCTTACATACAGGACGCACTTTTGTATAAATATGGATGTTAACGTTAGTATACGATTATTCTGAAAAATTGGTGGGCAATGTTCTCTTGGTGAAAGGTCGAACATCATTCGAATTATTCTTTTTTGAAGTATAAACACTCTACCTACGTCTACGGAAATGAAAACAAACAATTCCTTGATTGAGGAGCACTGCAAATAACGCATTTTCGCACCATTTTAGATTAAAATTAAAAATTTCAATAACACAAAACGTTTCCACATTTGCAGGTTAAGCGCTGTTATTGTGCCGTTTCTCACTGACAGTTTAATTTGTGTAATTCTCGCCATACGTCAACAGCAACTGGGTGAGCGCCAATATTGAAAAGGGTACAAGTGAAACAACATTATTGGATGTCATGCAACGGAAAAAGACACAGATAAAAAAAATTTGTTGGGAACCTTACAACAGTGACGTACCTAGTTTCTTATGGAGTAGTATTATCCATGCAATTGTGTATGATCTAAGAAGTATATAAATATGAAAATTACAATAACTACATCTATGTAACAACTTGCAAATATTTATATGATAAACATTTTATAAAGTCGTATCTTGCTATTCGGTTTTCTTTCAGTTATGTAATCTTATTATTTATAAATTTACTCTTTTTTCAGTAAAGCCTTGGAGTTCTTTTACTTTGCAATTTGCGCATTTAATTTTTATATAAGTTTCTATTTGAAAATTACTTAAAATTTCTACAAACTGGAATATGTTGGGATGAGTGGCATAAAAATTAGAATTGAATTTCGAGTGAAAGGACTCGCATGCCAGTCTAAATACAAATTTTTGAATGCAGGTTCTTCTCCGAAAAGGGTACGCTATTTCTGTTCTTCGCCCACAAATTCGAACTATTCAGGCAATCGAATAAATCATTCATAAATTCAAACTTTGCGGTTGGTTCCGCTGATGATGGTAATTGTACTGCTGATATCGCCGTTCGGATTGCAGCAGTCATGGAATGACTAAAAATATTAAATGCTACTTATATTTCATCTTTTGAAATCAATTTTCTCACTTTCTTTATCCACATTGTATACATCGCTAATAATTTTCCAGGATGCTTGTTCATTAAAAAATCATGTTCTATTAATTGACTTCGGATGCTTTTGATAAGATGGGGGATATCATACAAAAAATAATTTTTTTCATTTTGTTGTTTTAAAATGAGTTTTGCTGTTGTTATATTTAATTTTGAGCACGCCGATCTATTGCTGGAGCATTGATCGCAAACCGCAACTTTAACAATTAGACCACATTCTTTTAGTTTTTCCAGGCAGCTTCTTATCAAGGATGTTAGAATATTTGCTTTCATAGCAATTGCAAAAAAAAATACGCCAATTGAATTTTCCATCTGTAGTGTAAACCAGTCACCATAAAAGAAACTAGTGCTTCTGATGCGCATGCATATTTTCTTCCAAGTTCTCCTAAATCTTCAAAGCCCTCAATAATATGCTTTCTCTTGTAATCCAGGTGCCAGTGCCATTTCATAAAAAATTAAAACACAAACGTTGGGTCCATATTTGGTAATTCGAAGAAATACATCGTCTGCGAATCCCGGACCGACAGTAATGTTGTTAAGATAGGATTGTAATGTAGACAGGCCAGGAAGAATAATTCCAAGTTTTTTTTTTAATTTTTATATGATGCCGGCGAAGAATAATAGACTCTCATGGCCAAATTAATTATTGCTTTTTCCCAACGCTGACGAGATTTGTGGTCGAGTTGCATTTTAAGAAACGTGTTTTCATAGGTAAATAAAGAGTTGCCTATGGTATTTTTTTTTTGCTGCGTTTCTAGTCATTTGCGATGATATTCTTTTTTACTACCTTCCGTAAAAGTAAAACTTCCGCTCTCTTTTTATCCTTTTTGTTATTGATGTGATTAAAGTCCTGCTGCTCGATGTAACCGGAACATTATTTATTTTATAATTCACCGTAGCTGTTGGAGTTTTTGGTGTTTTCAATCCTTTTGGTGTCTTCGGCCTGCTAACTTGGTCATCTGAATTTAAAATAAATTGCAAAGTTGGTGAAAGATCAGAGGAATCATAATAATTTTCCTTGTTTGGTAAAAGAGAATTGATCAGTAACAGTTGAAATCGCTCGTAAGTTCTTTGGTCATTGGTATGCGTTAGCAGAAGAGGTTCATGATCGCGGATTGTAATCGGTAAAACATTTGCTTCTGGTTGATCAAAAGGTAATCGTTGTAACGGCGATGTTGCTATAATAGCAGAAGTATCGACCGCATAGTGAAATGGTTTAGCCACACTATTGGGGTTAAGCCTTTGTTTCGATGTATTTGCGAAAACACGCGATTCAAAAAGATTTTCTCAAATTTTTCTTTTCTTTAATTCGGTTGGTGACATGTCTGGTAAATTTGTTTCACCTAAAAATATAGTACGTTTGATTACATTATTGTATTTTATACCTACTGGTATAAAATTTGATTTGATCATAGGTAGTGATTTGATGATTTAACGTACAAATAAAATATCAAGTCAGCCATTATGAATTTAATAATTGTTATTATAAAAGTACGCATTCTGAATTTACCACACACTGTTAAAATAATGTCAAACCACTATACCGGGTGTTAACGGAAGTAATTGCACTCCCCTTTTTTCGTTATTTATCAAGATAATCGAATAATATTTGGAGCGGTTAATATATGTTGCATAATCTAACGTAAATTACGCTTCCTGTTTCGGGGGAAGTAACACTAACAATTGTGTTAAAGTTAAACTATTTTATAGAAAAACTTCCAGCTATAGTGGTTTTTTAAATATCGTTTCGTAAAAATAATTAATTTGATTATTTGCCTATGCTTGAACTTACCTTCGGAATTCAAAACCCATTTTTGTATCTTTCAGCGTCGTTCACGGGAAACTGGAACATATGAAGTCCCAAATCTGTTCTTTGACTCTTGGCACAATTTTTGTAAGAACACTTAATTCCTAACGGTCGCATGATTTTAATTCTGCTCTTCTTTTCTCGTTGAACTGGTCGAAATACTAACCCTTTTCCGTGTAATGATATTTACAAATTGCACTGCGAGGAGGGGATTTACCATGATTTTTCGCATGTTAAGAAAGTCCAACCAATGGGAGATTATTTGCTACATAAGTAATGAACTAATTATAATTTGGGAATACGGCAATAAGTGCAAAGCTCATCATCATCATCATCTGACATGGAGCTGACTCGAGAGTCGATCCTGGATACGCCAGGCCCACCCCATGCCAGTAAGGTGGGTAGGAATTTCCGGGATAGGGCGGGATCGGGTGGGGCATTGCACAACGTTAGCATGCCTGCAATGTATACCGCAAGGCACCGATGTTGCAACACCGGGTAGTTAGTAAGCTACGCATGAATGGGATTTAGAATACCCACCCGGGACAGTTATAATATCTATTAGCTTCGACTAGACTACAATACTAGACAGCTTGATCACTTAGCTGCTCTCCTTCTCTCGCCCTCGTTATGCTGGTTTCCTCGTTGTTTACTTGCTGACCTCCGCCTTGTCCCCTTTGATCGGTCCGCCTATCGAGCCGAACCAGCACCCCAGCATCAGCAGCAGTGGGAGGTGGTCGCTGGTTCCGTTGATCGTTGGTACTCCCTCAGTCCTCTCCCCCTGAATAATTCTCGTGCACTTCCCACTAAATTGTTTTGTCCTAAACCGCGTCCGTACGCACTCTCGTCTTGTACGGGCAATCCGTACCACTGGAATGCTTATTCAGAAGCTCTTGTAACGTATAGAAAAGCGATTTAGCTAACTATCAATAGTGGATTAATAATGCTAATGAACTAGACGACATACATGAATCCACTAACGCAATTCAGTAGGTCTTTTTTCTTCTATTTGAAGTTAGAAATTATTATTATTTTTTTCTTAATAAATTCTTGGTAATAACTCACCAACAGAATATTTCCCGTCACCACTTCCTTTTCTAGCTATGCAATTTGGATAATTAAATCGATTTTTAGTAGCGTAATTTCATGTGGTTCCTACACGCGTAATAACAATGATTTCAATTATGAACAATAATTTATTTATTTTTCCACTGATTATTCACCCAGTCAGCTAAAACTATACTGAATTAAAGAATAAACTTACTGGCAACAAAATGAATGAATTGGCTAACTAAAACTAGGGTAAATAAATGCATCAACTAAGTTTAAACCACTAAGCTAGCTGACCTATTCATATTTAAGAATTATGAATTAATTTATTGAACTACACCAAATAAAAGATATGGCAAGATATGGTAAACTTCGAGAATTTCCTGTTGCAACCGTTTCTGAGAAACCACCCTCGCTCCGTATTAAAGTCTATTTTTAGCCCAACGCTTGCCCTGATCTTCGAGCAACTATCTCCAGAAAATTATATTTTGGAATTATGGTATTATGTATCCCGTCCGAGTCGCTTTAAAATGGCATTTTCAAAGAACATCATTAAGACACAAAATGTGTGAACTTTTGGAATATATAACTAATGCTTATCCGCTCCAGCCTGTAGAAATACAGTTAGGTTCTAATATTCCAAAGATTCTATTTACTCCTTCTTTAGTTTGTCTGGTGAATCATAAATCTCTTGCATTGTAAGAACATAAGAATAATCCGCATGAGAACGGACCTCCAGGACATTGGACATTTCTCTCAGTTCGTGGAGAAATTAAGACGTATTTCGTAGTGTTTGACCGGCATGGGCGACATCTTTAGGTCTGCACCCACACTATTCAATAATATGAATACACGCGGTCAGAGGTCTATGTGTTTATTTGCCTATGCTAATACCTAGGGATCCATTTAGATAGGCGGCTGACATGGAGAAAACATATGTTCACCAAGAGATCTCCTTAAGGCAGCTAGTGCAGATCTATTTGTTAAACATCTTAAAAAAACTTGCATAGAATCCATCCTTATTTGTCAAGCAATTTAAATCTTGTTCACTAATTTCATACCAGTAAGAATATTGTATGAACGTATACTGTTGTATATGCGTTCAGATATAAATATTTTGTATTCTTGACTAATAAATAATTTTAGGAACGAAACTATACTTTAATAACTATTACATAATGGAAGAAAATGTTATAAACTGTATGGCTTAGGTAAACACACCCATTCTGCTTCCACAGCCAAACAGTATTAAAAATGTTAAACATACTAAATTGCATTCAGATAACATTTTTAATACCATGCTTGTCTACAGATCACAGGAACACGAGTTTGAATCTGGCTGAGGTCGGTCAGATATTTCTGGCAATGAAAAATCTGAAAGTGAGCCTTCTGTTGAATAAGAAGAGAAACCGTAGGTTTAGTGGCACTGAAATGTGACATGTTAAGAATCCCTAATAGAGTTGAAACTAGTCCAGATAGGCAAAATTCATAGTTACAGTGTAAAATGGGTCAAATATGACCCACATACAGAGATGCGTGAAAAAAACGCATCCTAGATTGAAATGCCCAATCAAAACCAACGAACAAAATCTTTTTAAAATCAAGTCTCAATGGGATACAGTTCTAGGAATATCTTGACAAATGAATAATAAAGATTCTGTAGTGTTACTGTTAATAAGTTTACTTTTGTCAAAACACTGTACTTACAGTTGTATCTCCTACAAACTTAAAATCAAAGCGATTTTTATTCTACTTTGGTTCTATCACATATTACAACACTGAAAAAATCAGACTTGTGTAATTATATTCTTATTTAAATTTTTGTACACTAATCTAGACCAAGGAATTTACCAGTTTCCAACTGTCAGTATTTTACAATCAGTATATACACATCGCAATAAATTACATATATTTTTCATAACAAACCTAATTCCTATTAATTACCGCACTTTATAGTTCAGTATGAGCAGTGTGAATGTGTTTTGCATTAAGATCTGGTGCATGAAGAAAAACACCTTCAGTGGCTTGCCAATGCACCGCCGAACTTGACGTATGTACACCTACAATTTCCATTTGTCCGTTTATTGGCCTTCCAAATGTACGCCCTGAAGCTGCTAAATACTGATCAGTGTCGACATGTTTAAGCATAACGGAGTCATCTCTAGTCCAATCTTCCCCTGTTCACAAATTATTCATTAATGCAGAATAGAACGATAACGCACAAATATGAAACATACCTGTGCATACAACAAGCCAATGATCACCCGTGTCGCCTACTCCATCTTCACCGTAACAGCTAATTTCCTGATTGGATGATAATGGGCTTGAGAAAAAGTGTGAATGCAAATTCTTGCCTGTGGCCAGATGTTCAAGTCGTATTGTAGAACCACATTTGATAATATCGCCACGTGCACAGATTTTTCCCGTGGCTGCCTTGATTACCCAATGGCTGTTAACATCCTCTTGAACTTCTGTACCCGTTACCGATTGTTGTCCACTACCAGTTCCGTATTTAACATCGTGTGAATGCAGGCGAATTCGATAATCAGTGTTCATTAATTTTACTACAGAACCACAGGTTACATACCTTTGGCGTATAGCTATAATTATAAATAAAGTAAAATTACTACACAATTTTTAAATGCCACGCAATTCAAATCGACCAATCACAAAGTGCCACAGTAGTAGAGGTTATGAAGAATTACAAATTTCAGAATTATTAAATTAAAACATTAAGCAATTATACCTGCAATGAGAATAATAATATACTTGGTACCTACCCGTTACTAAATACGCTAGTTGCAGTATTTGAACGAGTGCAAGATAAATCATTAATCTTGAAACTGGACCCATTTTCCTGCGGGACAATCCAAGAGTCAATTGTCAACTTCTTACCAACGATTTGATAGTGTCAGATTTTTAGTAACCACTGTAACGGAACTGAAATCCCTAAAGCCCACTAAATCATCTGATACCAACCCCATATTTACGGGGGCTATTTACTAAATACTACAACAATTTTGAGCCATGCTACATGTAGTACATCACATGAAAATGTTAGATTGTACTGTAACTTTGTAGTTTTTAAAGTTATTAAAAAATGAAACACTGCTTTATGGACTCATTTTTAACATGAAATTCAAAATGTTTATCAAACAACCAATCGCGTTATAGAATTACAGCTATCAACTTTGTTTTTTCTTATGGAACACCCTATATATTATTATATTATAAGTACTATCTTTTATTTTTTACGATATATTGATTATTAAATAATTCAAACTAATTACGGATAATATAGTCATTTACAATTTCTGTAGGACTGTATTTTACAGAAATTGCTCAAACTGCATTCATTGCTTCTCCGCACATAAACAGTATCTTCTTTTCAAATTATCCAAGCAATTCTGGATCATTTCCAGATGTTGGTTAATAGTATCAACTGCGTCCTGAAATCGATGCTGAATGACCAAAATTCCAAAATGTTTCAAATTCTTATAGATAATATCCTTTAAATGAATCTAGGAAAAAATACCCCCGGAAAAAATACCCCGGAAAAAATACCCCTGGAAAAAATACTCCTGCGAAAAAATACCCCCAGAAAAAATACCCCCGTTGAAACTACAAAGTGATTTTTTAAAAAGTCAATTGCAGCAAGCCTAGAAAAAAAGCTATTCCGTCTGCAGTCAGCTGTAATGAGCTTTGAATGACATTTACCTGTATGTCAAACTGTGTGACAGTTCAGGTAGTTAAAAATTTTGGCCCAACAAAATGTAAAAATGAACAAGTATTTAGTTGCAACTGATTTGTAATTTATTAAGGTAAGTAAATTACAGGTTTTTCGCCAAGATTTCTTTCTTTCTGTTACAATTTTCATATTGTCAGATTCTAAAGCTTAATATAGACGGGACAATTCATAGGCTACTGCAATTGACTTTTTAAAAAATCACTTTGTACTTGTTGGTATTTTCATTTTATATTGTCTTGTGATAATCGTACATTAGCAACAAGATTTGACAAAGAAAGCTTCTGAACATGTTTTTATTTTATTATTTTACTTGTACATTAGAAAACTACAAATTATATACTGAAGTAATAGTAACACACACTTATACGGTTTCTATAGATCTTATGTTGTGACTTATTGCCGTTAAAAAATTTTCAAAGTCTCTGGCGCCCGTTGAATACTCCTCACATAGCTATGCATGCAAGTACTTGGGTATTTGGTATAATTAGGGAAAACTAATCCTAATCCTTGACGCGAGGACAAGGAAGGGAATGGTAAGGACATTATTTTTACTGCTGTTAGAATTTTATTATATTTTTTGATAGTTCAAGTTCGGAATGTAAGATTTATAGCCGCACGTACCCACCCACAGGCAAGCATTTTTTTTAAATCATTTTTTGGGGTTCCTGCGGGTTCAAATTATTAGAAATGTAGAACAAATTTGGGGACCTTAATATAGAAGTAGCTAATTAGTTATGAGAGGATATTTTTTCCGGGGGTATTTTTTCCGGGGGTATTTTTTCCAGGGGGTATTTTTTCCAGGGGGTATTTTTTCCAGGGCGTATTTTTGCGGGGACATTTTTTCCGTCACCCCCTTTAAATAGTCCCAGAAAAATGTATCCAAAAATGTTAGGTTAGGGCTATTTGTCGACCACCGTGTGGTACCATATTTTCCAAACCATTCCAAGTACCAATGGCTTAAATGTTCGACAATTTCTCTTATACTATGTGGCGGAGCCCCATCTTGCTGCCGTACCAATCCTGCGATATTATCAACAAGCATACAACAATAAAGATTTATTTAATTATCAATATCTCGTGAACAATAAAAAACTATAGCTTGCATGTTTATATAGATGAAAGCATAATACACGGGATGTTCCACAAGAAAAAGCAAATTGGTTAGCTAAATCTCCGTGATGCTCGATTGTTTTCGTGATAAAAATATTATTATTCCTTGTTATAATTAGTCGAGAAACAGTTTTTAATTTTCCAGTATCTTCAAAAATAAGAAAGTTACAGTAGAATCTAACATTTTAATGTGATGACCCGTACATACAATAATTAAAATGTTGCTAAATATGTATGATGAATATGATCAAGAGACTGTGCGGTACAATTTTTTCTGTCGCAGAATACCAAAATGATATTTAACCTTAGAAAAACCA
This sequence comes from Limonius californicus, assembly GCA_014611495.1. Taxonomy (NCBI): domain Eukaryota; kingdom Metazoa; phylum Arthropoda; class Insecta; order Coleoptera; family Elateridae; genus Limonius; species Limonius californicus. The sequence continues at coordinate 9,151 of JABXWE010084849.1, forward strand.
TAAGTTAACAAATAATATTCCATACTAAAACCGCTTTTATTGTAACGGTCAAGTAGGTATACAAAACCGCCGCGATAAGCGAGGCAAAGAGGCAACCGCCTCACGGCGCTAACCCAGAGGCGTCAACAAAACAAATTGCAAACTATCAACAAACTGCATACGTTGTAAGGTTTTATATGCCTTGCGATTTCATTTTTAATAAAATAACCAAATACAAGGTATATTAGCATCAAATGCTGCTGACAATCGCTTGAAATAAACAGTGAGGTAAGGCAGGGTACAACTTCTCAGCACTACCTATTGATTAATGTACCTACATATGTATACTTAGTTTAGTTAGAGCATGAATCTATAGAATTTTGTATAGCATTTTGCACACAGAAATTCTATCGTGTTATAAAAATAATAAATAAACACAGTGTTTATTTGCCTATGATACTAGCCTAAAGCATTGCAAGCGCTAGAAAAGCGAGAGGGTTTCCATTAAATTTTATATAGTTTGCTCCACTACGACGAATATTGTTTCCTTAATAAATTATTGTTTAACAATGCGGGATTCTATGACAGTTTTTTAAGAAAATAGCACTTAATGTTTTAATTACCAACTATCAATGTTACCATAATAGCAAAATTCGTGTAATGTAAAAAAGAAATCACTACGTTTACGCTTCTGTCTTGTTTGGGGTGTTCTAAAGTTTCGTGGGATTATTATCGGCCTTAGTAGGGGTTTTAAGTTAGCGTAAGGAAGTTGTAATTCTTATCGTGTTGGATTGTAAAATAAGCGAAGGGAGATGTTGAAATAGTAACGTTATAATTAAAACCAGGGTGAAGAAAGTAAACGGAAAAGCCCAAGGAAAAATAAT
>JABXWE010084864.1:0-10983 GCA_014611495.1 Limonius californicus
GTCCCGGTCTTCTCCTTCTCCTTCTCCCCGTCGGTGACTAGTTCATAATACTCTTCTGCCATCCTCAATACATGAAAATACCACTTTAAAATTTTATTCTCCAAATATAATTTACAAAATATAATCAATTTTGAAATGGCGTTTGTTGTTGAAAGTCCGTACAAGTTTTATCAGCGTGCGGTCCTACAATTTTTATGCGCTGAGGGTGTGCAGCCATTGCAGATTCGTACGCGAATGCATGCAGTGTATGGAAATGCTTGTATTGCGTACCCTACTGTGAAGAAATGGTACCGAAAATTTATGAATGGATAAGAGGGGACTATGAATGAGCCGCGACCAGGTGCACGGTGTACTGCATTAACAAAAAGCAATATGGCATATGTGGAAAGCCTTATTAGAGAAAATCGTCGAATTTCAATTAAAGAAATTTTAGAAATTGTTGGTAAGATTGTAGGATCTGTCCATAGTATTGTTCGTAATCTGGGTTACAGCAAAGTTTGTTCGCAATGGATTTCTCGTCTCTTGTCTAATGAACAAAAATGCTTGCGAATGGGTTTATCTCTGCAACACCTCACAGACTATAGGCAAAATGGTGACGACTTTCTTCTGTCAATAATAGTTGCTGGTGACGAGACTTGGTGCCATTATTACGAGTCATCCAGTAATTTATCGTCGATGCAGTGGAAACATTCAAGTTCACCACCACCGAAGAAGTTTAAAGCACAACCTTCTGCAAGCAAAGTGATGTTAACATTTTTCTTCGACCATGAAAGACCCTTGTTGATAGAGTTTAAGGAACCTGACGTTAATGTCAATACAAATCTGTACAATGAAACTTTGAACAAGCTTCGTCAAGCAATAAGACGGAGACGTCCAGGAAAACCTACGCGTGGGGTCATTTTACTGCACGACAATGCTAGGCCTCATGTAGCTAATGGGGTAAAAGAAAATCTTCAACGAAAGAAATGGAGGGTTTTAGAGTATCCACCCTATAGCCCGGATCTATCACCTTGCAATTTGCATATTTTTGGAACGCTGAAAAAGTTTGAGTCTGACGCAGAAGTACAGATAGCTGTGGAAGACTTCTTCAGTCAGCACCCACAAGGATTCTATGAGCATGGTATACGTCTGTTAGTAATACAATGGGATAGGTGCCTTAACTGTGACGATAATTATTTGTAATTAAATTGTTGAATAAATTTATGATAAAGCAAATATGGGTTTCAATTAAACACACCTCGTATATACATTTAATTAGTTAAATAACATTCGCTATATATTTTTTTATATATTACAGGCGTATGGATACAGTGGAAAACAGGTCATTATGTGTATTTATTCAGAAGTGGAGATATATGTGAATTACGACTAATTCTAATTATTTGAGGACCTTTTTACATTATAATTAAAATAAATCGTGCAATAATAAATATAATACATATTGATGTAATTATATATACAGTAGTAACGTTTATAGCACCAAAACGTGTGCCTATACTTTATAGATAATAAAAAAATTATTTTTAGGGAACAGCTGTACAGTTTTATTAAAGCATGTAGACGCTTTCTATTCCCTTGACAGTCAATATTTGCTTGATTAGTCTTTTAAGTAAACTCAATTTATTGTGTCATTACGGGTTGTAATTATAATAAGAGTAAAATTCAGTATTGCATTACAATATTTCGAAATTGCTCTCAAATTTGAGATGGAAATCTGTAGTCACAATTAAAAGTTGGTCGTCGATTTTTAATGTATTGCCGGAACTACTTCCTTCTTTATAATTTCACGACCAACTTCTGAACAATTTAGCAGTAGTATTATGCCAAATATGGGCAATTCGTTACTTATTATAAAGAAGTAAAATTGACGTACATGCACGTTTAACCTATAGCCGATATATATAATAATGCGACATCTACCATTAAGACTTCTGATACAACAGAAACTGTTTAAATTAAACGAGTCATGAAATAAGGGGACACAATTGCTTCACATTGTTTTACAAATGCACTGTTCTAGTGGTTTCCTGGCGACCTCCAGGGGATCGCGATATAAGGTTAGGGGGTCACGGGAAGATTTCCAAAATAAAACAAAATGCCTTTTCAAGACATTTATTTCTGCCTTTCACAAAGTAAACAAAAATATCTCAACGTTAAAATATTAAAATTTTCAATAAATGCAGAAACCTAAACATAAATAACTATAAACATAAAAACAAGTTGCAAAGTAAAAATGTGAATGCGATGTACGTGCCTACCCCCCACCCCGCAACCGCTTTCGCATTACCTCAGGGGGGTGCGGGCGTTCTTTACATAGTAGTCATTCATACAACATGCACCCTAAATTTAACTAAGTGAAATACGGTCGTTGCCTCAGCCTGGCTTTGACCCCGCGGCCGATTGAGCCACATTTTACTGTGACTTCGACTGACATCTCTTGTTCGCACTGCCCCATCGAGGTCCCTAGATTTTCAAATCTGGGCTCTGTATTCGATACACACACAATAATATCATTTTCAAGTTCGAGGCAATTTCTTACTTTTATTTTGATGGTAGTCGTAGACGAGAAACTTAATTAGCACAAATATAGGGGTATTCTTGCATTCATGTGGTTCAAAATTGATCTACGCTCTGGGAAAAGAAGTCTAGTTTTAACATTCCACTACATGATATTTCAACAAGTTTTTCTTTTATGAGTGTCGAAATTTCCGCCTGTTCAATGGAATTATCTAAAAACGGATTTAATATCCATCTGTGGTTGTCATAACCGATTTGAATATCTTTTGGGAAATAGTTAATGAGTTGTTAGTTTAAGTTGTGCAAAATAACTTGCACAGCTGCACGTGTTCAGCATTTATCATATTATCATACTTAACTAAGTCTTCCATGAGTTCTTGAACGCACTGGAATGAATCAAACTTCTGTTCCAATTGAAATAGACCAGAAATCAAGTTTCTTCATTAATCCGGTAATTTTGTCCTTGGCTGTTATTAAGTTCATAACGCCGCCTTGTAAACTGCTATTCAGAGTATTAAAGTGCTGGAAATTATCGGCAGAGATTTGGAATATTTGTTCTCATATTCCGGTTTCTCATGTTGCAGGTACATCAAAAGCTCTGCTTTTAACTGGAAAACTCCTTTCAAGACGTTACCCCTCGAATGCCGTCTTACTTCCGTGCGATAAAAAAGATTTGTGTATAAAGGACACACGTCTTCACAAAAAAAAACGAGTTTGCAATGCTTTTCTCTTCATGGAATTTACTACTTTAATGACATTATGGAATATGTAAAAGTAAACCACATATTAAAGAAGAATGGATGAGCTATTTTAAAGAACAATTTGGCCAAACAACAGAACCAAATCAAAACCCCCTTCCTGCATACGAAACAAATCGTTTTAATAATAACAAAATCACGATACTTTTAGAAAAATACACCAACTCAAATCGAAAGACTTCAGGGCCGGACTCAATGACAAATGAAATACTAAAATATGTTGGACATGCACTCATTGTACACGTGTATACCTTCTTTAATTAAATCCTAATTAATAGACAAGTACCCAAATAATGGGAAAAACAGCATAACAATACCAATCTATAAGAAAGGTAACCGAAAAAAACCAGACAATTATAGAGGGATCACACTTTTAAACACCGGTGCAAAATTATTCACTGCGGTCGTCCGAGAAAATTTAGAGGAGAAAATTGAGATGGCAGAAGAACAACAAGGCTTTAGAAGGAATAGAGGAGCAACGGACGCGACCTGCATAGTGAGATAGATTATAGAAAAAGGAATCGAATACAATCGCCCTGCCTTATACACATGCCACCAGAAAAATAAAAACCTCTGAAGGTTTATCAGACAACATAGCCATTAATGAAGAAGTGACGCAAACGGACTCATTTAGTCCCTTATTTAATTTGGTAATGAATCGTATAACACAAGCAATTAAATCCAAACAAGGTTCTCAAATATTAATATGGTGTGTTACGCAGCCGATTCCATCTTAATCGCAGACAACAAGGACGATCTGCAAAGACTAACACATCAGTTCAATATAACTACCAAACAGTATGACATGCAAATACCGCAATAGAAAACAAAATGAATGGTTATATCCAAGCACCTTATCTGATGCAAGCTGTAAATAGAGCAATCAATAGTCGAGCAAGTAATGACATTCAAGTATCTAGGAGTTGAAACTACAAGTAATCGAGACCATCTTGGAGAAATACAAGTTCAGAACACAAGAGCCCTAAAAGTGGAGGGATGTTTAAGGGATACGGTATGGCGAAACACATATATGAGGACAGATGGGAAAATAAGAATCTACAAGGCCAATGTAAGACCAATATTAACATATGCCACATAGACCAGGGCGGCAACAAAAAAAGCAAAACAAAAAATACGAGCGTCAGAAATGAAGGTGATAAGATCAATAACAAACGTGACCCTTCGAGACAGGCAAATAAACAGTTTCATTCGGGAAAGATGTAACACACAAGACGTGGTAAAATGCTCGAAAACAAGAAAAAGAAAATGGAAAGAATACATCGAACGAATGGATGAAGACCGATTGGCTCGAATTTGTATGGACTAACGACCGAGAGGGGAAAGGCTACCTGGACGACCAACCGCGAGATGGGCCCCGAGCTGGTTCTCTTCATCCACAGAATGAGGCAGAAGACCAACAGGGAATTATCCCTAGTCAAGTGTAGAAGAAGAAGAAGAAGAATGACGTTTTTCAAAACACAATCCATATAGATGCAACAGCTTTTCGATGTAAAAAACAGTTTAACCATGTAGCATTTGACATTATCTCTTTTAATCTGACAATAAGACCAGATTGATCGATGTTCTGCCATTTCCTTGGTGCCATCGGTGCATTTAGCAACGCATTTGGTCGGTCAATCTCGTACTTATTATATATGACTTTCTACCTCCTTCCCTCTGTGAGCGAATAATAATTATAAGCTGATTTCCATTTTGATTGAATTTGATTTTCCAGAAGAAAAGGATTAAATGCATTTACTAGTCCATTAGAAAGCTTTGCAGGTCCATACCATAATTCTATTCATTCATAAATGTTACGATCTTCCATTTGCAATGTTGTATAATATTTTTTTTACTCTTCTATAGATATTAGATATATGGGAACTTCTACTTTCAGTCTTTAAAAAGTTTGTGATGATTTCGTATATTTAAGGTCGATGCTGATGATGATGATTTTATTAAAATAAGGTTTCCTGTTTGATTAAGCAATTGGGAGGATTTAGAAGTCATAAACACCTAACATTTGTGCTAAGATAATCCAACTAGAATTCTGATCTTTCTCGCACCTTCAACATATGTTTTCTATTTTATAGTCCATAGGACCACAGGGTCAACAATTTGTTGATCCTAGGTGTCCTGGCTGTTTAAGTATGTTGCTGAATGTTTTAAATCGTATCTGAATATCGATTTTAATCATAATATTATAATATCAGTTTCAATGTTTAGAAGAAAAAGTGCAATCACCCAAGAAGCATGCAACGTACAAGATAAACAATATCGTGAACGTTGTTAAGAGTGTTAGAGTGCAAAGAAGAAATTGGAGGGACCAAGTGAAGAAAATCGTTGGAGACTAAACAAATTTATTACAATACGAAAACCTAGTACCAAGAGAGAAGTGGGCAGCCTCCCTAGGCGATGGCATGAATGTTGGACGTCAGTGTACCCGGACGGCTAGAAGACAGAGGAAGAAATTAAGAAGTAACAGGGTATGTTTTATAACAAGAGGAAGAGGAGTATCTATAAGTAATAGCAACTTCATGAAGCTCGTTTGAAGGATAGTAAGTTTAGTTCCTCTGTGCTTGGACCAATGACCTGGCCAATGGTGAGTAGATCCTGTTCAATCGTTTTATTTTCTATAATAGGAGAAGAATATATAAAAATGAATTCAGCCATTTCTCTAATGAGAAGGCTAACTGCAGAAAAGGCTGGTCCTACACTCTGACAATCACGGTGATAGTTTTAGTAATCCATAAGACGGTTTTTAACTTTAAACAGTCAAAAGGCATTCGAATGGTATAATAAAAATATTGCTAGCTTTGCAATATCTTAGTTATATTATTGACGTAACATACTTCACATTTCGTCATTGATTTGATTATGTGGATAACGTATTGCCAACTTTTCCTTGGTAACGGGCAACTACATTTAAAAGCATTGCCATTGTAATAATAATGGCTTATATTAGTAAATCGTATTTAGCAATATTCAATAATTAACGATTAATGCAATAAGGATTACCCCATACGTGGTAGCAAGAAAACCTATTGATTTCAGAAATGTTAACTATGTTGCTGCAACTAAATTACAAATGGTTTTGTGTAACGACGGAATTATAACAGTGCTCTACTTAAAACAATCTCATAAAATGTTCGAAGTCATTTTTTCTGTATTCATTATTTCATCTTCGTTATTGTTTTCTAATATATTTAGTACGTTCCTGAATCCAAGTATTTATGTAAGCAAAGCACCATTTTCCTTACTGTGCGATATTAAAACGTAATAACAATTGTAGCAGTTCAAAGTGATTCGTTTGGAGCACTGTGACGAACAAGAAAGATGGAACATATCCCTTAATTTTGTCAATTTCAAAGTTATGAAACAAGACGGCATTAACACAGACTTTTCTGGAATCATGGATATAGTGAAGCCCATTCAAATTAATTTCAGAGTAAGTGTAATACAATAAGAATGTCCAGGATGATTCATGGGAGAAGACGAAAAAATTAGGCAACCCAAATTACCTATCACAAAGTACTGCCATATCTAAATTTGTATTTGCGGTATTTTTGATTCATAATACCGTCGATGGTATCCTAATACTCTGCTGTGACTCACCCGGTATATAAAGTGTTTTATTTAATTTGTTATGCCTGAGATATACGTAATTGGGATTCTTTTACCGTCGCGTGTGTGTGGTTGCATAGCTATACTCATATCATTTGCTTGCATTTGACTCTCTCCGGAATGGCACAACTTACAAATTAGGTAATCAAAATATGAACTGTATTTGGTCTTTATTTTCCTTTGATTAAATTTTTCTTAACTAAGATATTTGTATGTGTAGCATGTTTATAAAGCTTTATTTGTTGTGTTTCCAGTTATCAGTACACGGACTACTATGCGACGGTCCTACTGATCGTTCTTGTACACACAAATTTATCCGACAGTTTGGATATATCTGCCGAAAACTACACGACAAAGGCCGTCCATGGTATGATTTTATCAAAGAAAGATTTACATGCCCTATTCCTATTGGTTATTACAACATGGGCACCATGAGAATTAACATAAACAGCTTAAGTCATCTCCCATTGGGAACGGGCTATTGGGTGATAAAGGTAATATAATTAAACTTACGTTTTATCGTTTATTTTAGTAGAACATTTGCAATATTCAACAAATTTTACTACATAAACAGATTTAAGAGTTTATTGTTTATACCGGTCGTTACGATATAGCACATGTGTAGCAATTTCTGCTCCATTACTGGCACGCTCGGTAACTAACTGATAATTATTTAGGGACCTAAATGTTTAATCTTTAGTTTATTGATTATAATTTTAACATAAAATATGAAGCAGAGATTGTCAGTTGTAATTAAATAAAACATTTTTTTTGTGCGTGACTGACGAGATATGGTTACAATTCCACAATACCGCAGCCTTAAGGCTTGTTATGTCGCTCACCACGTCGCCTATTCAGTGAAGAGTTTCGCCGTTTCTATCAGGTTTAGTAGTCTCTTCACTAGGTTATCTCTTGTTAGAGGTTCTTGATAGTTTGCTCCTCCCAGTGTATATCTCACTCTGGTAAGAGCTTCACAGTCGAAGATGATATGAGAGTCTGTTTCGTCTTACTCATTACAGAGTCTGTAGATAAATTCTTCTCTTTAGATGCCCATTGTATACATATGTTTTCGAAGGTGGCAGTGACCGGTTATCCGCCCCGTCACTAGCCTGATTTGGAGTCTGCTTAATCGCAGTATGTCATCCGTCAGTTTTTTTGGATGGTTTCCTTAGCATTACTTTACTATGTCTCAATCCACTCACTGGAGTTCCAGTGGTTTTAGTCTGTTTTGTTTGTCCACCCAATCAACCAGCTGCCTACTGTGGTTTTGGTGACTCCAAATACTGGTTCAGGGTCAGTACAAGGTGTTTCTGTTTCCTTTTCCGCAAGTGTGTCAGCATTTTCATTGCTTTGTATACCCTTGTGTCCTCGCACCCACACTAGGGTTATCCTGTTGTGGTTTGCCAGAGCGATTAGGTTTTGTAGGCAATCCCAGACTAATCTTGAGTTAGTCCGGTGACTTGCTAGGGCTTTTATAGCAGCCTGGCTATCTGTTAGGACGGTAATATCCATTCTTCTGTAATTTCTTTTAATGTTCTCTTGAGACATATGTCTGTAGCATGAGATTTTACTTGAAATACTGTGGCATTTTTTCCCAGAGATGCATATGCATTAAATTGGGGAGATTCGCCATATAACCCTGCACCAGTGCCGTTGTCGTTTTAGATCCATTTGTATACCAGATTATTTTGTTAGTCTGACCACGGATTTGAATTATCCCCTCTTTCCAGTCTAACTGGATGTTAAACGGTTTATTGTAGTTTTTCCTGATTGGCTTCATGCTACTTCTCATTTGTAGTAATATGTTTCTGATAATGTTTCCTACCCTGGTGTGTCCAAAAATAGTGCTAGTTTTCCAGATTTGATCGTATTTCAGCCTGTACGTCGCTAACCTAGCCTGCGCTTTGATTATAATATCAAGAGGAGGCTGGCTTAGTAGGGTTTCCATGATTGCTGTTGGGGTTCTTCTCATCGCACCTTTGATACACAAGCAAGCATGTCTTTGGAGTCTAACCTAACTTGTCTTTGTTCCACTTTAGGCCACCACACCAGCACTCCATAGGTAACCATAGGTTTTACCACGGCAGGGTACAGCCAGTGTATCATGCTTGGTTAAATCTCCAAGTTTTGCCCAGTACTCGCTTTCTTGCCATAAGGGTTATCTTGCCTTTATTTATAACTTTGCAGATTTGTCATTTCCTAGGTAGCTTGGCATCCAGGAAAATATCTAGATATTTAGCCTCCTGACTCACTTGCAGTTGTTCATGGGAAAGGTTTGGCAGTTTTAAAACGCCCAGTTCATTTTTCCTAGTGAATGGAACCAGTGCCGTTTTTTGTGGATTTACACTGAGGTTCTCCTTGGTACACCATCTTTCCACGATGCCTAGAGCAGGTTCCACAGCAGGGGTGATGATAATCCCCCTGAGGGCATCCTTTGCCAGCTACTGTCTCCATGGCTTCACCAGATAGGTGGGATGTATTTTTCTGTCATGGAGCATGTTGCTAATCCACCTACTAATTGTGTGTCTTCTACTCCACTATTTATCACCACAGCTATCACTGACTCGAAGGAAGTGCTTTCTTTAACAATTTAAGTAGTAATTTTAATTATGACTAAAATAGTGTATTTACATAGAAGAAATAGAACAAAAATATTTTAACAGATATCAATGTGCCAACGTCATCAAAGAAATTCTGTTTCAAGGGGCAGTGACTCTATAAAGTAACGTTTTTCGTACTCTGTATAATCTTCGAGATATATAAAAATGTTAAGATATTGCTTTCGAGTTACATGAGTTCTTATGAACGGTGTTTTATTCATTGATTATACTATTTTGATTGTTGCACTTTATATCGGAAATGAAAATAGACAAACAGGCAAATATATGAAAGAGGTTGCCAGCAGGTACAGAAAATTATAATAATACTTAGAACAAAGTATCGCACGTAATAATTAATAAACACAAAGGCAAGCCCAAGTAAAATAAATACCTAAAAAATAGAAACAAAAAGATTAATAAGCATCGGTAAAATTTTAAACAATATTGAAAATCAGTTAACAAAACTAAGGCTGAGGCAAACGTAGGCTAGGAACAGATCCATAGGTAGAAACAGTTGCTGAGGCGAGGCTTAGGTTGAGGTTGAGTTTGAAGTTGGGGATACGATTCAGGCTAAAGCTGAGGTGGAGGTAGCAGATTCAAAGGCAAAGCTTGAAGTTAAAATTGATGCTGAAGCAGATTCAGAGGAAAAGGTAGAAGCTGCAGCACAGGCTGAGGCAGAGGTTGATGCTGAGTCTGTGGTTGCGGTTGAGTGTCATACTTAAACTGCAGTTTCAGAGGTGAGGTTGATGATTAGAATCAGGTAGTAACTAATGCTAATTCTGAGGCTGAGGTAACAAGAAAGACAGACAGAGAAACAGAGGTTAAGACTGGCGGTGAGGCTTATAGTTAGGCTTAGGAGACGAAAGTTCAAGCACAAGCAGAGGTAACATGTGATCAAAAAGTTTTCAAATTAGAGACGACTATACAAATTTTTGACATGTTTGAGATTGAACTAAGTATAAACAAATGCCAATTTAAACATTTCAAATTAAAATATTTGATTCGCCTGCCAAACCTGGTTCTTGTTTGTTGTTGTTGGCTAAAAGATATTTAGTTTTTAAATGTGTTTTATTGCGAGGGTATACGTTTTGACGTTAAGTTCACTTTGCTTGTATTTACATTCGAAGCAACAAACACAAAGTACGGCCGGTACGTAACATGTCAGTTACGACATGCCTTGAAGCACTCATAGCCAATCCTAATTTAAAAACTTCTTGATCTCTCGTTAGAAGCTGAGGCAGTGATAGGACTAGATGTATACGTAGAGACAGAGACAGTGACCAACAAAGGGGAGGAGAAAGAGGAAACGGTGACAAATTCTTAAGAGTGCAGACACCGAACAATTATAAACAGTCAGCAAAAAAGAAACGTCATGAAGTTTATACAAAAAGTAATCGACAAATCTTAAGAATTAGAGGGGCATTGTAAAGAAAGTAGAAAATATATTTAACAGGAAAAAAAGAGATAAAACAAGAATAATACAA
>JABXWE010084900.1:0-10757 GCA_014611495.1 Limonius californicus
CGATATGTGAGTAGGCAATGTTTGCCAGATTCGTTTCCCGATTTTATTGTGTCGTCTTTTTATTAGTATTTTTTATTTTTCTAGTTGTTACAATACGGCTGTAAGCCCTAGGTGTCCCCTGGCTATCGTATAAAACTGGCTATTGGAATTACGCTGTTTAGAATGCAGGCAGTAAAAGCTAAACTGCAGTTTTCGCATAAATCCGCTAGTTTTATATTTATAGAAGCCACGTCACTAAGCTTTTTATACTCTATACGTGTAGCACCCTTTCATAATGAAATTAACCCCGGTTATGCGAACCCACCTCAGTATAAACGCCTTCAAATCCTCGCATGGAATGCATATTATATACTTGATATGTTTAATATTAACAAAACCCCATTAAACAATGACTGTGTCAAAGTTAAATTGTATGATAAAGGAATAACTTCCATTTTAATATAAGTCCAGCTTACATATCTTTGCCAAACTGCTTTTGTATTGATCCTTCTGAAGTACTGAAATTTAATTTCCGATTCTATTTTATTTTTCATATCATGCAGCTCAAATAAAATCTGGAAACTCACGTTTTAAAGTTACTGCCATAAAATTCAAAATTGCACTATATAGCTGCAGTTACATTGCGCTTTATGTCAAAAGTCAGAAAAATTACTCGAACACACGAATGTTGTAAATTTACGACCTACTTTTCTCAACATTCTATCAAACACAACATTCAACAAAAGAGCTTATTGAACAAAAACAAGCTGTCGTTTAAAATTCAACTGTCGCAATGTAATGAATTCCAGTTTAGAATTTCAGGAAATGATGCCGAAATTACTCAATCTATAAATGTCTTCGTTTGATTAACTACATTATTTCAGGAACTTCTCTTAAGTCTTCGGCTGTTTATTAGACTATTATCAGGTCACGCCGACTTGTGGAAAGTTGACATGACTGATTTTTATAGCGGTCGTTAAATATAACTTTCAGGACTTGGAGGAAAACTTTTTCTACTCAGGGCCGCTCTCGAAGATCGGTTAAATAATCATAGGCATTTTGGACGATTTTTTATTCCCTATAACGTAGCAAAATGTTCTGTTAATGAAATATAACGTGTATGGCAATATGGGGCATTTATATTAATCTTAAAATTAAGCTATTATTAGTTCTATGTCATTATGAAAATACTTTTTAATACATAGTGAGTGTTGACTGCTTGCTTTTAATTTATTAATTAAAATTAAATGGAATTATAGATCAAGAGGCATAACCGGAATGTCTGCGTATTATAATTTATTTTAATATAATTAGATTATGAGAACGCTTTAAATCCAAAAAAAAAGATTAATTAGAAAGTCTTCCTACAAATGTTAAACGATTGCAATTGAACCATATACTCTCCTTTTCACAATAATAGGTAATTAGTGAAAGAACGGCATCAGTATGGTTCAATGGTAAATATTTAAAACCTGCAATCCTACAGTGCACGTTTTAATTACTTATTTTTGATTTGAGAATCCTTGGTATTGAATTATCTGAAATTCGAATAATTTTTTTTACCGCCAACAAGCGAAGTTTAATATCTGCTTATGTGCTTTAACACCCTTGCCCCGTGTCCAAGTATTGTTGGACATCTAAAAAGAACCCTCAAACAGGCTAAATTTCCAGGTATGGTAGAATCACTCCCTGGGGTCGGTGGTTAGCCATAGTAGCAGAAATAGGCCGACGTTAAATAAAAACAAACAAACAAAAAATACACCCTTAGGTGTACATTAGTTACAGACAGGGTGTCCCACTTAATACGTCCCACCTTGAATAACTTTATAAGTAATCAAATTTGAAAGAATCGGCTAAGCAGGTCAACAATGGTTTGAAGGGGAACATCTTTTACCACGTCATTTACCATACCTTATCCCCCCAGTCTCCACTACCACCAACCCCAAAATTTTAAATTACGAGGGGCATCAAGTGATTTTTGTACTCTTAATATAATCTGAAAATGTTGTTTAATTCTGTCTATTCGTTTTTGAGAAATGGCGTGTTAAAGTTTCCGATGTGTATGGGAAATGTTAAATAAAATATTCAAAAAAGTGTTTATGGTATTAAGAGCCGATCTTTCGATGTACCTACCGATAAAGTTCTAGACAAGCTATCAGCCAAATTTATCCGCCTTGTTACGGTATTTTCTGTCTTTCAGTCGTCCAATATGTTATGATCATTTGATTGTGCCACTCATCTGAATTAAACTCGTATTTTGATTGCCGCTTCATAGGAAGCAAAATTCTATTTTAATTGCCACTTTTATGTTGATTACAATTTTCATTATTTTCAAAAATTAAAATTATGAGAGGACACTTTAATGTTTGACATGTTTATTAACGCGACCAAAAGCATTTCCTAGAACTCCTTTTGTCAACAATTCCCAAATACATTGTTTCTTGGAAGTCGCACGTGTTATTTTTTTCCAGAACAAATTAGGTTTGGGTGGATGTATAGCGGCGAGGGGAAATGCAGTAGGCGCTAGGCTTTGGGAACAAACGGACGTATTTTGTAATATCGGGTTTTTTTCGCGGCGCATCGGCTAATTGAGTTTTACCGTATCGTATTTTTTGCGTTGGGCAAAAGAATCTCGACTGAGTCGGATTAGATATATAAATATCAGCAGAGTGTTAGCTTTAGTGCATGGACAATCCAGTGTAATTGTTCTCTCGATTTATATCGGATACAAGCGATTGAAACCCGTGGAAGTGTGGAAGTCTTGGAGCTGTTTCTTCTATCGTCTGAAATTCCCGCCTCTCTTTCTCAACGACAAACAACCCTGTGAGAAACCATCCAATCTCCAGGAGCACAGCAGCGAATATTTCGTTCCAAAATTCCCTGAAGAAACACGTCTACCTTTTTTTCCGGACCTGAAAACACCCTAGATTGTGCCTGCGGATTTTTCCTGCATCTTAAGAACGCCCCAAAATGGTGCCTGCCTATCTCTCTACTCTATTCACCGAAAGTCAAGGTAAAATAACTAATTTTTGTGTTGTGGAAAAAACCTTTTCGCGTTTCACTTTGAAAATTCAAATGATTGAACCTCTTTTTTATGCGACAAAAAAGCGACCTTCAGTCATCAATTGTCATTTTCCTGTTAAATATAAAGAGTAATTATATATTGTATTATTCTTGTAAACTCAGACGCCACTGGCTACGTAGATTTTTTTATAAGAATTTAATGCCAGGAGCGGCGAGCCTCCTTTTGAACGTTTAATTAATCGTTTGTAGTATGGAACTATAATATCACCATTTGCTGTCATTTTTGTATTGTCATTTATTTCCAATAGTTTAATTATATGTGTTTTGAAATTTATTGTATCTTTTATTTTTGTATTTTTTTTAAATCTTTGTGTGCATGAACTTCGCAAGCTTTACATACAGAAGGAGGCGCAATGAAGGTGAGTCCGATACCCGTAAGCTGCTAGCTTCTCGGCCTTCCACGAGAACCTGCAATCAGCTGTGATTTGGAAGGTGGTGCCCGTTAATTTCGACAAACCCTGTACACAACTAGAAAGATTTCTTCCCTTAAGCGATTTCCGCGAACCTCCCCTACTCCTCTGAGCTAAGCTGTAGGCTTTTTCCACCTATCCTGTAGCGGGTCGACGTAAAAGCTCGTTTGGCCCGTAACAAATAATCTACATCGAAGGTTACTTTACTTATTCCATAGGATAAAATTATCGAGCAGTAGAAGCAGCCGACTGTACTTTATCAGCCGGATAATGCAGCTACGAATGTGCACGAGGCGATACGAAATATTTCGAGCGGATATAAATGTAAATAAAGTGTTAATAAAATTAATACTAATATTCTGGTGTAGTAACTAATAAAATAAATAAATTTTACAAATTGAAGAAAAAAATGGTTAATCTTGTAAATGCAGACCGCAGACTTATCATCATAATCATTTTGATTTTTCGGATGATTTAAATTTTCCGAAGATTTAAATTAAAGAAAACCACCGTTCAAACATTACTGGAAGAAATTAAAACAATTTACATCAAATAATATGTTATGGGCCAAACGAACTTTTTCGTCGACCCGCAACAGGACAGGTGGAAAAAGGCCTACAGCTTAGCTCAGAGGAGTATGGGTGGTTCACGGAAATCGCTTACGGAAAGAAATCTTCCTGCTTGTGTACAGAGTAGGTCAAAATTAGTGGGCGCCACCTTCCAAATACAGCTGATTGCAGGTCCTCGTGGAAGGCCGAGAAGCCAGCAGCTTACGGGATTCGAACTCACCTTTATTGTGCCTCCCTTCTGTTTATAAAGCTTGCAAAATTCATGCACACACAAATACAGAATTCACCATAATAAAAGAGGCAGTGAATTTTAAAACACATATAATTAAATTATTGGAACTTTCGATACAAAAGTGACGGCAAAGGCGTTTTTATAGTTCGATAATACAAACGATTGTTTTGAACGTTCAAGAAACAAACCGGCTGCTGCTGACGCACGATATGTATCTTCTTCAAACAACTACGTGGCCAGAGGCGTCGAGTTTACACAATATAAAAGAAATTACTCTTTACAATTAGTAGTAGTAGCAAACAAAGACTATCGGCGACTGAAGGTCGCTTCTTATTTAAAAAAAAAATTCAATTACGTTGAATTTTGCAAGTTAGTGCGTATAAGGCTTCTTTTCACCACACACAGAAAAAAACTAGTTTTTTACCTTAGCTTCCGATTAATGGGATAGAGCAATTTAGGGTCGAATTCCACATGTAGAAAAAAAAGAGGAAGACAACGTTCTTCGGGGCAGCGTTGGAAAAAAATGTGCTGTTACGGCCCTGGTGATTAGGTTGCTTCCAACAGGGTCGATTAGCGTTGAGAGAGAGACGGGACTCCTCGGACGATGGAAATAAAACAACAGCTTTCACCACCACACTTACACGATTTTTCTTTTTAAATCGCTTAAATCCGATATGAATCGAATGGAGCAATTATCCTTAATTGTCCAAGCACCAAGGCGAACACTCTGCTATTACTTATTTATATCTGACTTACTCGATTTTATATGCCTGAAGCAAAATGCGATACGGTAAGACTCGGAAGTACCAGATGCGCCGCGATAAAAAAAGAACCGATATTCGAAATTACGTCTGTTTGTCCCAAAGGTCTAGCTCCTACTGCACTTCCCCTCGCTGCAAACAAAATTCCCAGCCTAATTTGTTTCAGAACAAAATTGACACGTGCATCTTTTGAGAAAAGCTAGAAAAGCTTAAGAAGGCAATATTTTGAAAGCTAGCGCTGCTAACAAAGGAATTCCTCGAACTATTTTCAGTCGCTGCTAACAAACGTGTCAAGCGAAAGTGGCTTAGTCATAAATTAAATATTTTAAAATAGTGAAAATTGTAATCATCATAAAAATGGCAATTAAAATAACGTGTTTAATTCTTATGAAGCGGCAATTGGATTGTGACTAATTCGGATGAAGCTGCACAATCAAATGAACATGACAAATAATGTAGTGTACAATTATGTAGACGAAATTGTTTATATTTCATAAACCATTGTGTAACACCCACCGAGGAATTGTTTTTAAGTAACCTTTCGATTTTATGTAAGCGGTTCATTGCAGATGGAATTAGTGGCGTTAGTAAAGCTACAACAGAAAAAATCATTGTTTCACATACAATTGCAAATTTAAATCCCATACTTTACTAACAACTACAGCAAATGACGTTGAGTGACGTCCTTCACCTCCTCCTCGACGTTTAGTAAACAAACTATAGGTATCTTTGTTTAACTCACTGCTTTTAAGATAATGCTTTCCTTTCCGCACACCATTGTGTGAAACTTACCCCACATTCTTTAGACCCAGTGGTAAGAATTTGGTCGACACCTAACCAGCAGGATAAGCTGTATTGAAAGACGCAAAAACGCTGTCGGGTACATTTATCCTAGCGGTTAGTTTATACCGCCTGACAACTATCGGAAACTTTTATCGGCACATTGAAAGATCGGCCCTAAGCTGCAGCACAATATAATACAATGTATTACGCGGGCGCTGACGAAATTGCGATCGGTAGCGATAGCGATAAAAACAAACATTGCTCAGGGTGGACTGTCTTAGTTGGTTCACCCTATATAACTTCACTTGAATAATAAATTATAGAAATATTGATCTGAACCTGCTCGTATTGAAACCCGCGATATTCCTCATACTTTAACCTCTTCTGTTTATATTCTTTTTCTTATCTCATTACATTAATTTAGAAGCGTAGACGATTGATTATCTAATAATGCATAATATGATAATTGTACATTATTAATTTATTTGCAAGGCAATATACTCTCAAACTGAAATTTATAAATTACAAAGTAGCCCTCTTAACATTTCACGTGTATTCTAAATATAAAAGCGAACATGGAATCAAAGCATGCGTAGATATTTCTGGCGTTTGAATTGCTTAACACCGTTTAATATGTTATATACAAATTCTGTCAAGCTTTTTATAAATAAACCTGTACCTTAAGGAGGTCTAGATATCTCTATATTGAAGTTTTTGTTCCAAATCTAGAAAGTAATAATATTCAAACTAAATTAAAAATGAACCTTACGCATACTTCTTAGTTTTCACCGTAATATCATGTAACAAGAAGTAGAAAAAGACAACCCATGAAGAACAATAAGCTGCAAACTTTTTAAAAGATTCAAAAGTTACATTAGAACACGCGCATTTGCAATGCTTCGGTTGTTTCGGTTCTACCAGTTCTTCTTACTCTTTTCCATTTATTATTTAATTGATATCTGATACAGTTAGAACAGGGGACGGAGTTGTGCACCGAATAAGTTTTATTTGTACACAAGCTTTATTAAAGCTAGAATATAATGATTTATAGATTTATAGATTGGAAGCATGTTGCAATGTAAAAATCTGTACGGTCCTTGCAATTTGTATTCTTTTAAATCTATCCAGCTGTGGTGTTAAACACAAATCTTTCATTAGATTGAATTCGGTTATTTTGTAGATATGAAGTAACCTTTAAAGCAGCCTGTGGAACGTCATTTACTAAACAGCTTGAAAGAACCTGTCCAGCCAGCAAAGCTTTTCAAGCAATTCAAACTCCGCCGATATAATGTTATGCATATACAAATAAATATATTGTTTTCTAGAGCTAATAATATCTGTAGTTGCTAAAGTATACTTTGGTAACTATTGCACTATTTTCACACCGAAACATTATCGAAAATCTTGTCAGCCATGCTGTATTATAAAAATAGAAAATATATTTGGAAATAATTCTTGGAATGTTTATTATTGCTATTCAAATAGCTAGAGAAACAAGCGTTTTTGCACCGTTTAATTTGATCACCACCTAGAAATACATTTTTTTCTGTTTCTTAATGTTGTAATATTTTATTGCTTCTATTCTAAACAACAGGTTTGAAAGTTGTGAATAACATCACAAATTCAACACATCACGACTTATATTTTATGATTAGAATTTTTAAACTATGCTCTAACAAATCTCAGAATTAAATTATTTAAATTCAAGATTCTTAACGCTAGAGAAGTTTTCTGAAGCGCAACATGTTAATATAAATTCTAAAATAGTCTTGTGTTTTCGGTATAAGGATTTAAATATAGCCCTTTGTTAACTTAACGTTTCGGTTTACCTGCTTAGACGGTATCTTAAATGTCTATCTAATATCTGCGCCCTGCGTCGTGCAGCAGTAGCACACATTCCTTACAAAAGAAATAATTATACGACTAACAGGATCCTTTTTCTTAGTGTATTATTTTCCAGATTAAACTGAAAACTTTTACCATCCCAAAGAACTTGAAGGGAACCTGTAACATCGGCAAAAGATGAAAGATATACGACCCTTTGTATCTCCCAAATAGGTTTAAAAATTATTTTAAGTTTAGCTACGCCCATATCACGGCATCAAGCTAGTGCAAGATACTTTAGAAGTGTTATATCAGCATAATTTTTCCTGCGTGACATTGGTATTATCTTGGCATTTACCGAATGCCCTTACTTGGTCAAATTGTAAATATTTATGAAGAAATGTAAAGGAATTATGTTTAAAATAAAAAATCATTAAAAATAAGGGTATGTTTGTAAAGCTCATATACCAGGGTGAAGGTTGGATTTGAAACAGCCCGTATGCGCAATGTTTTATTTGTTTTTCCTTTCATGTATGGTAATTGGTGAACCCTTCCTGAATTTTAGTTAATTATCGAAACAAAACCGAATTGAAAATGTTACTGTTTAGATTTTAGTTAATGTATAAATTTATCCAAAAAAATTACGAACCAACGAGTTGACTCAGTTGGAGTGTTGAACCACTTAAACACTGAGGGGTTTTTCTAGTTGAAGTACACATTGTCCAGTTAATATGTTGTAAGGGACATAAAGTCGTCGTATTGACTAGCTTAACACCAACCCCACTTTATCTTACCATTAGTCCATATCCATGCGTGATAGTTAACACAGCCTACCTAAGAAGAGCTTTGTATAAACTATAATACTATGAAAATGTTTAACATTTCATACTCTATCTATTTATATATGCTAAGCGAATGAATTCTCTAGTTAAAGTGAATTTAAGTTCTGGACAATACGTCAACTAATTACGTGGGTGAAGTCATGAATTTCCTTGATAATTCATGGATTGTGTAGCTAATTCATGGATTACCTAGCTAAGTCACAAATTAGCTGATTTGAGGCTTGAACTGTTACATAGATAGATACTAATGCAATTTCAACAATGTTAATAAATTTATTCACAGAAATACTTTTTAGTTCGTTTCATAAATCAATCTAAATATAACTTTTTTGCGAAGAACTCCATGTCTAGCATATTCGTTTAATACTGCACATTTAATACCTTTGTATTGATAAAACCAATGAATATGAATAAACTGGTTTAAAAATGGAATGTGAATTTAAATAGAACATTTTTTCTTATATCTACGCTTCAGCGTGCACTAATAAATTGTCCATTTAGGGTTTAGTTGGTTTTCTTGTTGACTGCTTCTATAAATACGAAGCCTTTATTAAATCCGAAAGAAACTTTTAAAAGTATGATTTATTTGTGCAGGGGTGGAGAAAAACCAAAATCAAACTTTCCATTCCGAGTAAATTAGGTAGCTAAATGTACCTGTCAGTTTAAATTTATGTATGTCAGACCATGCGCACTTAAGAGAATCACAAACAATTATTCAGATTCGTATTCGCCCAGCGCCTCCGTTTCTTTGAAAATGAAAAGTTTCCATTGTGTTTCCATACCTATCTTAGCATAAAATGCCTCTGTCAAGTTAAATTTATTTGTTTTATAAATCCGTGAAGACGAAATAAACGAAATGTTTTCCAATTTCAACAAACAGAAACTAATACAGTGCAATTTTTATTAAGGTAAATACTTTTCCAATTAGGAATATGATCGTTATTCAAGGTTTATAAAACGATGTTTTTGTATCTAATAAGAGCTTGCTAAATTTAGAACTCTGTTCCCATGTTGTTTTTCTAACACATTTGTTTTCTATTCTTTTTTATTTGTTTTAAATAACAAATGATATAATTTCCGTTTCACTAGTCTACTATTATTTATTATTATGACGCTTTCACAGGCCTTGCAGTAGGCCCATCACTTTGGTGTCAGGCAAAGTTAAGCTAGTTTGTGCATGTTGGTGCGTAACCCTTGCTTAACCTGCCTGGTGTGTGGTGCATTTTTGTGTATATGATTTTGTTACTCCTCTAGCGCGATCGTAACACGAGGAGTCTCATTAATTTGATCCCCAATGGCAAATGAAGATCTGGACCCAGTACCGACCACCCAGGGAATTAGAAAAATTTCCGACCCTGGAGTGATTCGAATCGGGAAGCGTTTGGACTATTACATCCAAAGCTTGGCTCTCTTACCACTGAGCCATCCCTGTCCTTTAACGTACGCGTGCTATACCTTTGGTAAATCTTCATTCATTTACATTGGATTTCTAGAACGTAAAGTATTTATGATAAGTAGTTGTTAAATGGATCTGTAATTACAGACAACATGTGCAATGTGAGAAAATAATGATACCTCATGCTTATCAAATATTACTGGAAACTTGAAAACATAACGCCGTTACAAAACAACGAGTTCCCCTTTCTGTAACTATTAAAAATGTTATATTCTTTGAGGCTTTCGCGGTTTCTCGAACTGTCAATAGTACAATTTATTTTCGGCTTAGACCGCGTCGTCATTTGGGAACTACACCCAGCATTATCAGGTAAGGAGCAACTTGTAGCTTATCTGCCTTTACAAGCATTTGCTTTAGAAGTTTGAGCAATATTTCTTCGTAGGCCCTGCCTGTCACTGTTCTATTCACTCTGAAGATGCAAGCTGCAATGTCTTGCGAAACGTTAGTTTGTATGGGTTCACAAACAGCTAACAGGCATAAGCCGATTAAGTATTATTGTCCTGGCAAACAAAATACATCAAGATCAGCACAAGCTACAGGCCGGTTCTTACCTTATAATGCTGGGTGTAGTTCCCAAATGGCGACGCGGTCTAAGCCGAAAGTAAAATGTAATATTGATTATTAAAAATTTTATTTAGAGGAAATGTAATATTGATTATTAAAAATGTTATTTAGAGGAAATGCGGAAGGTCTTTCAGAACATACTATTTGTCTAGGAAACTCGAAATCAATTACTGTGACTTCGATGAACTTAAAGTAATTTAATTTTTCATCTATTTTCCTGTGCATCTTCAAGTGTTAAAATTGACAGCCATTT